>JAOXNV010019183.1:0-124738 GCA_028565915.1 Momotus momota
AGGCGGAGGTGGGGCCGGGCCCCGGCGCCGGCTCCGGCGCCGGCCCGGGGGGGCCCGAGGCGGCGCGGGGCCCCGAGCCGCGCTCCCCGCCCGCCCCCGACTACGAGGCGCTGCCACAGGGCGCCGCCGTCTCCACGCACATGCTGGCGGGCGCCGTGGCCGGCGTCATGGAGCACTGCGTGATGTACCCCGTCGACTGCGTCAAGGTGCCGGCACCGGCGGCGGGACGCGGGGGCGGCATAACCGGGGCCTGCGGGGGAGGGAGGCGGGGTTTGCCCCGGTCAGGCCCCAGCGGGCCCGCGGGGTTGACGGGCCGCCCGCCCGGGCCTTATGTTGCAGACGCGGATGCAGAGCCTGCAGCCGGAGCCCGCCGCCCGTTACCGGAATGTGCTGGAGGCCCTGTGGCGCATCGCCCGTACCGAGGGCGTCTGGCGGCCCATGCGGGGCTTGAACATCACGGCGACCGGCGCCGGCCCGGCCCACGCCCTCTACTTCGCCTGCTACGAAAAGTTAAAAAAGACGCTGAGCGACGTTATCCACGCGGGGGGCAATAGCCATGTGGCCAACGGTACTGCTCCCGACGCCCCCCTGGGGGGCCACGGGGGCCGGGGGCTACCGGCGGCCGCCCCCACGCCGCATCGGGGTGGGGAGTAGGGTGGGAAGAGGCCGAGCTTTGGCGGTAGGGAGGTCCGGTCCGGTCCCGCTCGGCTGCAGGGCGTGAGCTGCTGCGGGCCGGGGTGCCACGGATGTCTTAAAGCCCTGTGCTCTCTCCAGCCGTGAGCCAGCTGCCCGGTGCTGGGCAGGGGGAAGCGCCGGTCCTGCGCCTGCTGGAGCCGCTCACAGGTATCTGGCTTGAAGCAGGTTAGTGGCCAGCGCAGACCTGGGCTCGGAATGGTGCCAGTGGGCAGGAGCTGCCTGCAGACAAGCTGGGACAGGCCACGGCCCCGCGGGTTGATGACGGAGCTCAGTCCAGGAGCACCACGTGGTTTTGGAGCCCGTCTTGCCATGGTGCCTGTTACTCGACCTAAAGAGCTGCCGCAGCGGGGAAAGCGAAGGGCCGAGGGGAGAACGGGGCACGCCCCACCGTCAGCAAGCGTGTGACAGAGCACCATTGGTTTCCTCCTCCGTGGGGCGTGAGGATGCTCGCTGTCCTCTGGGCCAGTGGCATCAGCCTGCCCCGGGTGAATTCCGGTTGGCCCGTGGGACTTGATGACCTGTTGTGGTCCTCTCCCTCTTTCTTGAGCTCTCTCTCCGGGTGGGAATCACTGAGGACCAGCCCGCCTGGGGGGAAATGGAGGCCCCACTTTGGATCTCGCCCTCTTCCAGAGGCTTCCTCCTGTGCCTTGTTGGGGAGCTTGGGGCTGTGACGGAGCCCTGGGGTCCCTCGTCCCCCTCCCCCCTCACATGTGGCAGTTCTTGTTTTGCAGGTGCAGCCGGGTGTGTAGCAACGTTGCTCCACGATGCAGCCATGAACCCTGCCGAAGGTAACGATGGCCCTGGCCTGACCGGGCGGGGGGATCAGGGGCTGCCCACACCGCTCAGGTCCCCTTTTGCAGCACGGAGGATGCCACGGGGTTGTGGCTCTGGTTAGGGACCCTGGGGGCTGCCAGGCAAGGGAGATGCACTCCTACTACTCAAGTAATTTGTGAAAATTGCTATAAAGAGATCTGAGGAAGATGCTGTATGTTTCTGGACCTGTGTTGAGGAAGAAAATTCAAAGAATGAGGTACAAAAGGCATGCTAGAGAAATCAGGAGATGGGAGATCAGGAGAAGGAAGATCCTGGTGCTGTGAAGTGTCTGGAAGATACTGATTTTGTTGAGGCTGCTATGTATAGAAAAAGTTGGAGTTTGTAGTTAAAGTCTGAATGTGGCAGGAGAAGGAGGAACAACAAGGAAAGGCAAGTCATGAACATATTTTTTTCCTCTTAAAACTGGAGAGCTCGTGACAGTGCAGGTTCCAGCTGATCTGGGCCCAGCAAGGCTCCGGTCTGCCCAGTGCCTGGCTGGGACCCTGAGGAGCAGGCAGGTGCATGGCCAGACCGTTGTCATTCCTTCCCTGGAGCCTCTCGTCTTACCACGACTGTAGTAGTTTGTAGTCGCGTTGGTTTTAGCTCGTTGTGGTCATTTGAGATAGGGGGAGGCAGGATAGCAGCGTGCTGTGCTCTGGGCTCCCCTGCCCTGCTCTGGGATGGGGGGGAGCAGTTCGCATTTGGTTCTTGCCCCAGAGCAGCTGCCTTTTGACAGCAGCCTCTAACGATTCCTGGCCGAAAGGCTCTGTGGTGTGCTGTGGTTATTCTGGGCTGCAGAAGGGGTGGCTGGGGAGCAACAGGCTCATGCAGATCGAGTGCAGTCTGGAATCTGAGAGAATAGATGCAGAGGAGGTTCTGACTGTGCAGTAGTTCTCTGGTGGTGTGTGGGGACATCAGTTGCTTGGAAGCGAGGATGGATCTGAAGGGTGAGCACCTGAGTGTTGGGATGTTCCCTGGAGCTGCTGCAGCTCCAGGGTTTGCAGGTGGTGCAACGGTGATGCCTCCGCAGATCGAAATGGCTGCAGCCCTGCCTGGGGACACCCAGGGTGCTGCTGGTCCGAGGTGTCTGTCATTAGCCCTTAAGCCGGTGTGACCAAACTCTGAGCACTTGACAAAAGCCTGGCTTCACACTTACCCTTTCTCCTCTTCCTCTCCACGCCTCGGTCCTGGCTGCTTCTGCTGCTGGCTGCCACCGCCTGTCCCAAGTGGTCAAACAGAGGATGCAGATGTACAACTCACCTTACCAGCGTGTGACAGACTGTGTACGGGCTGTGTGGCGCAACGAAGGGGCCGGAGCTTTCTACCGGAGCTACACCACCCAGCTCACCATGAACATCCCCTTCCAAGCCATTCACTTCATGACCTATGAGTTCTTGCAAGAGCAGCTCAACCCCCACAGACAGTACAACCCAGGCTCCCATGTGGTCTCCGGAGCCTGCGCGGGGGCTGTCGCTGCTGCTGCCACTACGCCTTTGGACGTTTGCAAAACGCTGCTCAACACCCAGGAGTCCCTGGCCTTGAGCTCCAACATCAGCGGACACATCACAGGCATGGCCAATGCCTTCAGGACGGTGTACCAAGTGGGCGGCATGACCGCCTACTTCAGAGGGGTCCAGGCAAGAGTCATTTATCAGATGCCCTCGACAGCGATCGCCTGGTCGGTGTACGAGTTCTTCAAATACATCCTCACGAAGCGCCAAGAAGAACGGCGGGCTGGGAAGTGAGCCAGAGCGGAACACCATTCCAGACCTGCTTCACCTCCCCTCCTGGTTTGTCTTCTGGCCCCCCTCCCTTTCGGTTTGGTTTGTGTTGAAGAGAGGGGGCAGTGAAGCCCTTCGGGGTTTAGCGATGCTGGTTTTTGTCTGTGGCTGCTGCAGCTCCGCTCAGGCTGCACGGCTTGCTCTCTTCCAGGGTCCTCCAAGATATCCTGCTGGGAGCCGCAGCCCAGGTCACATCCCCTGGCACTTTGGTGGAGCTGTGCTCCTGTCCTTCCCTTAACCAAAACTTCCTCTCACGCAAAGCTCACCCCTCCTCGGAGGGGACAGTGAATGTCCTGCCCTGCCCCTGGTATGGCCACGCTGAGCTCGCAGTCGCCAAGGAGGGGGCGGCGGCGGTGGCAGCGCTGCCAGGGGTGCTGGGGGCTTTGTCTGGCTTTTGGCTAAAGCAAAGTGTAAGCCTTGCCGTTGTCTCGTAGCACGCACACGTGATGCTGACTGTCCCGGTGGTGGAGGCGGGGGGAGGATGGCACTTGAGGAGGGGAGCCTGTAGGTTTGTTGTTGTTCCTGCTCTTGACACCTCCAATAAAAAACAGTTCTGCTCTATTCCCCTGTCCCCTACTTAGTCCCGCATGGCCCAGTTCCCAGCACTGTGTGCCCTTCTGACTGTGCCCAGTGCTGAGCTCTTTTGATGGGTGCCAGAGGGAGAAGAGAAACAGGATTTGGGGAGGCAGTGAGAGGAGGGGTCCTGCCTGACCTGGCCATCCTGGCAACATGCAGGAAGGAGGGTGGTCCCCACCCCCTTGGCTCGTGGCCCATTGCCTCCTGCTGACATGGGCTGTGACCCCACTGCAGAAGCTGATGTTCATGCTCCCCAGCCAGGCAGTCCCACACCCTCAGTCTGACCAGAGCTCCTCAGGGTGCTTCCAAACTGCTCAGAATGGAGGAGTTGCCAGGAGGGTCCCAGGTTGTGTTTGTTGGGAACAGCACAGGAATTCTGGTGCTGGATGAGGCTGGAGGGCTTTGTGCACCTCACATAGGAGATCTGAGGATCAGCAGGGCTTTTGCTCCTGATTTTGAGTAATTAAATTAGTCTGATGCTTGATAAGCATCTTAAAATTATACCAACACACTTGCTCAAAGTTCTGCTATTTTTTTTCAATCTAATGATAATTGATATAATAGCTTATTTTTTTGAACACATTAACTGTCTTGATACCGACTTCTTTTAGGGTCCCATGCAGCTCTGGACCATGCAAGCCAGCCTTGCCAGGTTGCGTGCTGAGCACCAAAGTAGTGCCTGGTTTTGCTGACCCTCCTAGACCGGCGTTCTGCATTCTCGAAGTAGGTGCCTGTGGGTGACAAATAGCTCTGGGGATGCTCCCATAGTGCATGCAGGAGGGATATGTGTCCCACGGTGCAATGCCCGGAATAACCTGGAGGAGATGTGTTCACAGCTCTGATACTTGCTGCTGGTGAGCATCTGGGTCAGCTTGAGGCTGCTCCAGAGGATCTACTGTGCTGGCTTGGCCTGGTCTGCACAGGGATGAGGGGAAAGAGAGGCTTTCCTGCAGCTGGAAAGGCTTCTGCGTGAGCAGGGGAGATGCAGAGCCCTCAGGGGCATTGGGCCCCAGTACTGCTTGGGGGCTGGAGGGCAGGGACCCCCACACTGCCAGGCTGGGTGCTTGGCACCCTGCCTGAGTCTCAGCCCAGCCCTGGCTCTAGCTTGCCCTTTAGCATCTTTCTTGCCCCACTTCCTGAGAGTGGGTGACAGATGCTGAGTGGCTACCTGTGGGATTTCCAATGGCTGCCCTGCAGGTCTGGATGTCCCTGGGCACAGAGTGGCCACAGCCGCCGCTCTGCTTCCCAGATCCACCTGGATTGTGTGCCCATCCTCTGCTCCCTGGCATGGTCTGTGGGCTCCTGGTCCCTGCTTTTTCTGCACAAGCAGGAGAACAAGAAACTTCTTAAAGAAACAAAAGCTGCTGGAAGGCAGGAACCTCTAGTTCTCTCACCGTTTCAGGAGCTGGGGCTTTAAGAAATAGTCTGCGTATTGCAAGATTTGGCAGCCCTGTGGTTCCTCCACCCAAGAAGAAGAAATCTGAGAAGCAGAAACGTCTGGGAGAGACCAGGGGAGGATTAGTTTGGTGGGAAGGGCATTAGACGGGTGCAAATGAGCTCTGCCAGGATGGGTCTTCCTGTCCAGGCTGTTGGCAGTGGCGCTGCAGCTTCACCTTTAGCCCTCACCATGCACTGGTACAATTAGACACCCCATGGAGGGAGAGGCATAAACATGGGCTGGGCAGAGGTTCACACTTAAATCCATCAGGCGCTGGAAGAAGCTCTATAAATGTCAGCGGTCGGAGACATGGTTGAAGGTGACTCCAGGATGTTTCCAGGAATAACTGCCCACAGAAGTGCTGGGGGAGGAGCGAGACCCCCAGGAACAGGGAGGTGATGAGTCAGCACAATAAAGAGGTTCTGCCATGTGAGCAACTGGCCTGAGTCCTGCCCTGGCAAGGGCACGGCCTCTCTGGTCTCCTGGCACTTTGCCAGCTTACCCAGCGGCAGCTGGGTGTTGCCTGGTGCAGGCAGCAGCAGCCCTGTGGAGGGTGGTGCTGCCTGTGAAGGATCTGGTGCTACAGGGACAGGAGAGCTGTCCAGGGGGTTTCCATATAACCCTTGGGCCAGGCCATGAAAGAGTGGCCTGTCCTGCTGCCGTCTCCATCCCCTGAGCTGAACCTCTGGCACAGACCAAGGTCTGGCCGTGGCAGCACGCAGCTGCTCCCCAGCTCTGCCAGGGTGGGGGTGACCCTTCACTGGATGGCCCAGTTCCTCTGGCACCTTTGGCATAATGAGATGCCCAGGGCTAACAAAGTTATTGGCTGGTTCAGCTACAGCCACTGCCTTTCCAAGGTCTGATAACACTGCAGTGAAGCCACGCTGCTCTGTGTCTGTCCCACGGCCTCTTAGGTATTTGGCTGCACTTTGAGGGAGATCCCTCCTACAGCCTTTTCTCAGTAAAGAGATTATTTTTGGCATTCCAGCAAGGGAGCTATGCTCAGCCTGGCAGAGATTTGGAGACAACCCCCTTTCCTTTTGCCTCTCTGCAGGATCCCCAGCCACATCCAGCATGGGCAGGGATTTGCTACCCTGCCTTCCTATGTCCGACTGTCCCTCAAGCCCTGTCCTGCCACTGGTCCTGGATGGAGTGAGTCCTGTAGCCCTTGAACAGGCAGAGCTGGGTAGCACTGCCAGCCTTGCCCCACTCCAGGTGATAGATCCAGCTCTGCCATGGCACAAGCCCAAGCTATTTCGGGCAGCCTGAGTTTGCCGTGCCAGCAGCAGCTGAGGAGCCCCTGGCTGCCTTCCTGGGGTAACTGGAGACATCTGCACTCCCACAGGTTAAGAGCAGAGCTGGTGTGAGGGGAGCTGGGGGGAGGGGAGCGTCATCTCCCGCAAAGCAAGAAGGGTACACTCCTCCAGCATGTCTGCATCATACCTTCAGCCACAGGCTGGTGGGCTACTGAGATTCTCCTGCCTCAGGGACCCCATACAGGGTTTCAGCCCACAGGGCCTTTTGCCAGCCCAGCTTGGGGGCAGACAGGTTGGCCAAGGGCACTGCCCTGCCAAACTACATCCCTGCGTCTCCTCTGCCAGTCCCCTGGACTATCCCGAGTTGTCTTGCCCCCTAGCCCCTCTGCAGCAGGTGCCAAACAGCGCTGTTCAGTGGAAGGAGATGGTTGGAGCCCACAGGGAGCACAGAGGTGGGCTTCCAGCCTCCCTCGAGCCCAAACATACCCTGGCTCTGGGATTCCTCAGGGCTCTGTCAGACCCCAATAAAGTTGTACAAGTTCTCATGACCCCAAGCCGTTATGGCAGTGGTAAATGCAGGCACCAGGGCTGCACGGACATAGAGCAGGCATTGCCTCTGATCAGTCCTGGGAAAGCTTCTGCTTATCCGCATTGCTGCCGGGGTTAAAGTGCTGAGAGACAATTCCTGGATGGGAATTGCCAGGAATTGACAATTCCAGCTGAGCATCATGGTGCGGGAAGAGAATACAGCCTGAAAGGTAAAGCTGAAGGTGATAACCTGCTTTCTTAGGTGTAAAGAGCCAACAAAGGAACCAATCCTCAGGGCTGGGCTGGGACTGCTCTTGGTGTGTCTGGTTTCACAGGGAGATATTGGTAATACCAATGCTTAGTGCAGGGTTATGTGTCAAAGTCCCTCAAAAAGGGGCTGCAAAGTGGCCTTGGGAAGATTCTGCCTGGCTGGAGCTGGGGTGCAGGCAGACGGTGTGTTACACTGGGGAGGTGGCAGAGGTGGAAGAAGAGCCACTCCTGGGCTGGATAGGAGTGGCACAGGGGTGGCAGCCTACTCTCTGAGGGTGAGGACAGCTCAAATGTGCTGTGACACTAAAGCCTGCTCTCGGATCAGTCAAAAGCACCTGAAACAAGGGCTGTTCTGGGAGATGGGGGAGCTCCAGCCCTAATCTCCCCAGCACAGTATGGCTGCAGGTATTGCACTCCTGTCCCAGAAAAACCCTGCAACTGCACCAGGACACTTAGGGCATGGGGACTGACCTAAGAGCCTCCTGGCAAGGCACAGACCATGCCCGGCACAGCTAGGTGGGTGCCTAGAGAAATGCAAATCCAAGCAGCCTTCTCCTCTGTTCCCGACATCTTTGCCCATCCATTAGAGCTGAGCAGTACATAACCAAGAGCATTGCCAAAGGCTATAAAAAGGGGAGGAAGTAGGGAATTGGGCCAAAATTGGGCAGTGTCTCCATCGGGGACACAGCTCCCTCTGGTGATGACACAGCTGTACCGAGCACTAGGCGCTAGACATCACAACCGTAATAAATGTCCTTGCACAAGGAACATGGTAGCTGGAGGCTGCAGGCAGTGCCACAACATGTGGACCTTCGAGGATGGCTCCCAGCATTGCTTTGGAATAGCGAAGACAATCACAGCTTTAAAACCTGCTGAGTCTCTGTGCTCAGATTAAAAAAAAACCACCAAGAGCAAACCACTGCTCACTAGAAAGGGACCTGCACAAGTTAGAGGCTGAGAGGGGACACTGGCCCTGTCTCCAGCTCTCCCACGGCAGTGGGGGCGGATGTGGGTGCTTTCCCTTCACCACCTGCACCAGCCTCAGCGCAGCTGCAGCAAAACTCCTGCGTGTGTTGAGCGATCCCAGCTCCCAACAAGCTCAGCCTGCCCAGAACTAACACAACCAGCCCAATCTTCCTGATGCCCCGAGTGTCCCACTGCTGTCCCCAGAGATTGGGATGTGACGCCAGCCGGGGGAGGCAAGCCTGCCCTGCTGCTCCGCAGCTCTGCAGGCCTCCAAGCCTTGCAGGGGCACTCGGGCACCCCCAAATAGAGCCAACACCAGGCACAGACGCCCTGAGGTGGGGACAGAGGGATACCTGTTGCACTCTGTCCCCGAGTGCTTGCCGATAGATGGCGATGGCGTATCTTGCTTGGGGACAGGCCCCGAGAGTAGTGTCCTAGCCAGCAGTCCAGGGGAAGTGGGGTTCCCAGGCAGCACCGTGTTGGCAGCCGGGAACCCCTCTGGTCCCATCACCGCTTGCCTGCAGTAATCCTGGGCATGGTGAAGGGTTGTCCCCGAGAAAGCGTTTATTTCCCAGGCAGGGAAAGGTAGTATGGTGCAGCTGGGAAGGACTCTGGCAGGACCCAGTGGCAGCTCTGCAGCACTTTGCTCTGGAGGGTGTGAAGATGTGGTCCCCTTCTCTGAAGGGTTCACCTGAATCCCTCACAGCAGTGCTGTGCCTGGACTTACCAGTGCAGAGAGGAGAGTGAAACTGCTGAACCGTGTGAGTCCCTTCACCCCACTTAGTCAGGTGTAGTCATCTTGTGATACGCGAGACAGGCTAGAGAACGGAGGGAGGTCTATGGCCACCAGTGACTCATCCAAGAAAGGGAGGCAGGTTCCTGGCCCTTGAGCTGTAGGCCACAAGTAGTGGGAGAAACCCTTGCTGGAGGTTCCACAACACAAGTACCAATATTTTAATTACTTGATCCATGGCTGGTCACAGCCTTTGCAGAACTGGAGAGTGATTGTGCAACAACCCCGCATCGCCATTGCTAAAGGAGAGTTTCCAGCACCTTCAAGCCCTGAGGTCTCCACAGTCCTGCTGGCCAGGCAGCCTTGTCAGCTCCCAGCTCATGGTGTGGAGCAGCAGGAGTCAGAAGTGCTGCAGAGCAGGAGCTGCAGCTTCAACCTGGATCCAACGCAAAGGGGCAAGAGCTGGGCACCACCCCAGCCCACAGCGGTGTCTCCGGCCTTCTTGCCCCAAGGCAGTGGAAGGCATCTGTACCTGCATTGAAGTATATGGGACCAGAACTCAGTGAGGTCTGTCCAGATCTGCGAGCAACCTGGCCAGCCTCACTGGGAGCAGGCATCTTGCTCTGTGCTCAGGAGAAATCCTTGCTGATGGCAGCAAGTGGGTAGTGAAGAGAGAAAGATGAAAGGTGCAAGGGGGAGGGATGCCTGGAACAGGGAGGAAGGAGGAACGGAAAAAGATGTCGGGAAGGAGAGGAAACCAGAGCATATCTGTGATTCTGAGCATGACAGAGAGACCACAGCAAACCAGGCAATACTGGAGTTTGAATAGAACCACTGGACAGTGGCAAGTTCTACTTATGGGCTCCTCCTTTGCCGGGAAACTCAAATGAAAATGAGAACTGAAGCCCATGCACAGAACAAGCCTGAGGCCTAGCAGCTAAAGCCTGGCCATGCTTTGCTTTAAGTCCCTGCTTTGCTTTCAGTCCCTGCTTTGCTTTAAGTCAGTATGTTGTTTTAGACAATACCGACCCTGTCTGAAATCAATTCACACCTTCCTTCCCTGATTCCCAAACAGCAGTAAATCCCCCAAACAACCAGGAAGAAACAACACAGGACCTCTGCCCCTTGACCATGGCCCTCCTCATTCCTCCTTCCCCAATGTCCCTCTGGCCATGCCACCATGGCAGTGAGACCACGCTGGAGGGATTTCCACCATCACCCTGTGCCTCCACCCCGCCAGCAGCACCCCATTTAGCCCTGGGGCGGGGAGGACAGCACACGTCACCGGTGGGCGCTGCCTCCAGCACAGCCACGCAGCAACTTCCCTCCATTGTGTCCCGGCTCCCTGGGCAATCTGTCCAATCTGCAGTCTCCCACCATCTCCCTCCCACTGGCCTCCGCCGGCTGTTCCTCCTCTTTGGAGCACTTCACTTCCGCTGCCCTGTTCCAGGCCCTCTAGCACCACCAGCCCTTTGTGCCGCTCCATCCTCCCCATCAGCTCTGGAGCTTTGGGTGACAGTCTACAGAGGGGTCCCTCCCACTAACCCTCTGCCCTCCCACCAGTCTAAGCTGATGGGACAGCTGGGATCTGTCCCAGGAACAGGGCTCACTATGGTGGACAACTAGAAATTTCCACCGCCATTCCATACGGGCCAGCAGCCAGGCCTCTCAGCATCCCCCAGCTGGGTGCTGTTCCAGCTCCACAGAGGGAGTGCGGGCCTGGGGATTGCACATGGGTGTCACCAGGTGCAAGCAGGGTGAGCACAACACTAACCTCCCACCCGTGCCAATGCTGGGTACCGTTGGTGCTCAATAACGCTAGTACTGCCCAGCATCACCTCTTGCAATGTGGCTCTGGGGTCCCCATGAGCTCCTTTGCTCTACTTAACTGTTCTTCAGAGACTGTGGCTATGTACGTGGGCAGTGTGTCCCATGTCCAGGCTCTGGTCTCATTAAGTGCCTCTGGCTGCTGCTGGGGATGCAGTGGGTTGCTAACCAGCCGCCACGTACCCAAAAGGGATGTGCTACATTGGGAGCTCCTCTCATGCACCCTGATTTTGGAGAAGCTTGTACTGTGGTTACAATTCCTCTGCCTCACACTGAGGCATGAACTCACACAGGTCTCCTATTTTTGCAGACAACGGTCTGGCAGAACATGGAGGAAAAAGCAACGCTTTCCTATGGCAGACACAAATCTCCCCAGCCTGACCACTGCTGTGGAGAGCATTACCTATCTTTGTTCTTGGCTATCCTGTTTCTACCCACGAGACCACAGGGCCTTAACTACTCATCTCCGAAAGCCAAGAGTGGGGCCTGGGCTTCCTCTCCCGCGACACCTTGCTCCCATCCAGCAAACAATCGGCTGGGCGTGCCGCATCCTCTCCCAGCGCCGGCCCACGAATCCTGCTCGCCTCGGGGTAGCTCGCAGGATAGCAGGGTGCCGTGCCGAGCCAGGGCTGCGAGCCGGGCCTGCCCGTTGCCTGCTCTGTCCCCGCGGTGCTGCAGTGGAAAGAATGTCTCTGGTTCCTTTCAAACAGCAAACACGAAGGCTGCGCGTTCAGCTTGCGCAGTGGAAATGTGCTGCGTAAAACTGAGTTTAGCAGCGTGAACGGTTGTTACCTGCTGCTTCTGCCATGGCAGGTGACAAAACCTGGTCCTCTGCTCGTGGCGGAGGGACTGTCACACGACACGCAGGTGGAGGACACGGTGGGCATCATGAGGCAAGCAGGGTGGCATACCGAGCTGCCTCCATCCCGGCGGCTCCGAGAAGGCTCCACTGGAAAGCTCCTGAGTCGCGGCCAGGGAGACGTGTGGGACGGTGCGGGATTGCTCCCAGCGCCGCCGGTCTCCACTGCCTCCCAGGGCGAGCCAGACGGGGCTCCGCGGGTGTCTAGCCCTCCCCGGGCGCGGCTCCGGTCCCGGAGGCGGCGCTCGGCGGGATCCGCACAGCAGAGGCACGGGCGCCGCGGCGGGGCCAGGACTTCCCTGGGAGCTCCGTGGCGGCGGCGGCGGGACGGGACGGCCCGGGACGGGGCGGGCAGGAGGTGACCTCGCGACCGGTCCCGCGGGGTTCGGGGGGCCTCGGCCGCCCCCTCCCCCTGCAGCCGAGCGAAATGGCTGAACATGTAGCAATAATGCCCCGGCATTCAGGCTGCCCGGCCCGGCCGGCCCTAATCAGCGGCCTGCGGACCCCCCTTCTCTCCCCCTGCGCTCCCAGAAAGGGGAACAAAACCCAGCACGTTTCTGCAGCCCCCGCGCATAAAGCGCCGGGCCTGGGCCTCAGTGGGGGGCAAAGCGGCCCGTCAATCTCGGCGCCGGGGCCCCTTTGTCCCTCGCCTCCCTGCCACACCTTTTGTTCCCGAATCCAATAAGCGCCTATTCCCGCTACCTTCCTCGGCGGCTCCTTTCAGCGCCAGCCCGGCGGCCACAATGGGCCCGGCTCTGAGCTGCGCGGCCCCATTCAGCGCCCTTGGCACACTCACAAACTGGCCGGGCCGCCCTGCCCCGCGGGCACGCCGCTGCGACCGCCCCGCCGCCGGGCACAGGCCACTGGGCAAAGGAGGAGCGGGCGGTGGATATTGCACCTGGTTTATTGACTGACTCGGCGAGCTGGCGCTGGCAGTAACCAATACAGAGTAGATAGAGGGGCCACAGCACCCTCGGGCCCCGCCGTCGGCTTTTTACAAGCAAAGCTGCTCCGCTGGCGCGGCGCGATCGGTTCCGGTCCGCCCGCCCGCCCGCCGCGGCGGCTCCGCGGGGCGACAGCGCTTCTCTGCAAGCTCGGGCGGCCCCTTCACGTCCCGCTGCGCCGCTCCGCCCGCCGCCGTCGGCCCCGCACCACGGCTCGCGGGAGTGCCGGAGTCCCGCCGCGCCGTCCGTCCGCCACTCCCCCGGTCCAAGGAGCGCGTTGCGTTGCGCTCAGACGGGCTGCGGTGCGGGTGATTAACGGGGCCACGGAGCCGCCGGGCCGTTCTGTCAGTCCGCTCCCGGCCTTCAGTGCCTGCGGGCTACCAGGCCCGAATGCCCTGCAGTGCGCCCTGGCTGCAGGAGGGCCCCGCCGCCGCCTGGTGCAGAGGCTGGCTGCCGCCGCCGAAGCCACCCAGGCCGCCCACGTTCACGAAGGGGCCGGCGGCCGCCGCCGGGCTGCAGGCGGCTTGCATGGAGGCGCCGCCGGTGCCTGCCGGGTAGGTGCAGCCGTAGCCGGGGTTGTAGGAGGCGGCGTTGCCGTAGCCGTAGGCGGGGAAGCCGTTGTAGGAGTAAGGCCCGTTGTACGCCGAACTGTAGCCCTGCGACCCGCCGAGGCACGGCTTGCCGTCGCGGACCAGCACGGGCACCGCCACCCTGCGCGGCGGCGGCGGGGCCGCGGGGCCGCCCAGCTCCAGCGACTTGTCCTGCCGCTGCCTCTTGCACTTGTAGCGCCGGTTCTGGAACCAGATCTTCACCTGTGTGGAGGTGAGCTTGAGGCTGCTGGCCAGGTGCTCCCGCTCGGGCGCCGACAGGTAACGTTGCTGCTTGAACCGCCGCTCCAGCTCGAAGACCTGCGCCTGGGAGAAAAGGACGCGCGGCTTCCTCCGGCTCCGCTGCTTCGGCCTCTCCGTCTCCTCCGCCTTCTCCGCCGCATCCAGCGCTTTCTTCAAGACGCAGTTCTCTGAACGGGAGGGAGCACAAGTCACGGCTGCATCTCGCCGGCACCGAGCGCTCGCTACTCCCAATAGGTCCCACCAGGAAACAAGAGACCCGCGCCGACCTCCGGCCTGCCCTGCGACGCTACGCGACCGTCGTGGAACCGCGGTGCGGGCGAGAAGGCAGCGCCGGGATCGGCCGCCTCCGGCATCGCCTGTGTTTGCTATGGGCCGTGTTTGGGCGGCGGGGCCAGGCGCATCTCCGCGCCTCCGGGCCGGCTGCGGCGTTACCGCTGTGGCACCGCGGGGCCGGTACTGAGGCCGCGCCGCGCGCAGCGCCGGGCACCTGCCCCGCAGCCTTGGTCCCGGAGACGCCCGCCACAGCGGGCGCAGGTTGGGCCTAACCTGCTCCGTTAGCCCTCTCCGTTACCGAAATTGGGGAGCGCGGGTTTGATCCGGCAGCTCCGGATTGGGGCCCTGCGGAGACGCTTCCCGGGAAGGCGACGAGCGGGTGGCGGAGGAGAGTAGTGACAGCCCCACGACCTGCCAGTCCCGGTTCGACATGCCCAGGGGACGCGGCAGCGGCGGCGGCGGGGACCGGGGCTTTGCAGGGCGATGCCCAGCGGGCAGGGAAGGAGCGCGGCTCGTCCCGGCGGGGCTGCGTGAAGGGTGCGCGGTGCGGCCGATACTCACTTGGGTCGCGGGCCGTGGGGTCCAGCTCCTCTCCCGGGCCAGGCGCCTCGCAGGAGCCACGCAGGACGGCGTGTACGTAGTTGTCGGCGGAGATTCGCGCGTCCGCCTGGCTGCCGGGCGCTGCCATGGGGCTCAGGTAAGACAGCTTCTCCTCCTCCTCTTCCTCCTCGCCGTCGGAGAAGCGGGCGCCGTCGGTTGCCGCCAGCAGGCAGGTGGCGGGATGGAAGTGGTGTTCCAGGTGGTGCGGGAGCTGGGCCCCATAATGCGGGTCCTGCTGCTGCTCCAGGTTGAGGATGTCTTTGACAGAGAAGGGTGTGGAAGTGACGGGGCTCGGTAACATCATCGGGGCAGCGCAAGAGGCCAGGCAGTCCCGCAGGCCCGGCGGCTCTCAGGCGGTGGCTCGGCGGGGAGCGGCGCGCCCGATGTCGAGGGGAGCAGGCAGCGCCGAGAGATGAGGGGCCGAGCCTGCTCCTGTCTAAGTTGCCTCCATTAGCCCGGCGCTGGGGGTCTGCGTTTTGTTACAGCTTCTGCAGGGACAGCCAAGGGCTCGGGAGCCTCCTCTGCCCCGGGCCGGCACGTCACGGCAAGGAGGGGCCGCGGGCCGGGGGCGGCCACGCCATTGGAGGGAGGGGGAGGCAGAGCCGGCCCCCTGCCCGACTCCGGCCGCCTGGCCAGAAATAGCAATGTATTAAGGCTGCGCTTGGGGAGGCCGCTTCCCCGCAGAGCGTCCCGCCGGCCCAGCACCCGCCCGGCGGGCGCAGGGACGGTGCGCCGGGGTCGAGGTCCCCGCAGAGAGCCGCGGCCGCCGCCGCCGCGCCTCCCAGTGCTAAGCACACGTGTAGGTAGGTAGGGACCCCCGCCCTGGCGCGCCCCGCTGGCCCCTGCACTCACACGACGCGTTCCGGCCCCGGGAGAGGCGAACATGTGCGGCCCCGCCGGTTCGTCCTCCCGGCCGCGCCGGCTCGGCCTCCCCGTCCCGCCGGCCGTCCGACCTTGCAAGTGCCTCCCTCCGCTTAGGACGCGGCGCGGAGATTCGCCTCCGCCGCCCCGCGCTCCTCCCGGAGCCGACGGCGACTCCGCCGTCCCGAGCGGACGGGAGCCGTGTGACGTACAGGTAGCCGACCCTCTCCTCATCCCCCCACACCCTCAATGCCCTCGCCAGTGCCCCTGCAGATACTCCCGCGACCGACCAAACTTCTGTCCGCTCAGGCTTGCCTCAGCCAGTGCGCAGAGAGCCGGCCCGGGAAAACGCGTGCACCGCCGCCGCTGCCGGATCGGTCCCCGCAACTCTGCGACCGCCAGGCCGTGCCGTGCCGTGCCGGACCGGGTCGGGCAGGTAGCCCGTGGCTGCTGCGGCACGGGGCTGGGGCGGGAAACTCCATCCCATGCCCTTCTGTGTTTCTCTTCGTTTTCTTTCGTTTTCTTTCGTTTCGTTTCATTTCTCCTGTCGGTAACGGGCGACGAGCGGCTCTACAAAGCCGCCACGCCACTGTGCCGGCGGGTAACGCACCGAGCGAGCCTGACGAGCCTCATCTGCATCCACGAGTCCCCTGGCTCCAGGGCTGCGCCGAGCATCGGCCGAGCAACCCGGTGCGGCACGGCATGAGGTGCCGCGGCCCCGCGGCAGAGCCCCGCGGTACCCGGACCTCCCCAGGGGCTCAGTGCGGCCGGGACGCGGGGAGTGGGCTCACCGAAGGCGGGGTGGGGGGTCTCGAGGAAGATATTTCGTTGTGATTAAAATTTTGCCGCCCCACAGGGTTCGGATCGATGCCGAGGCGAGGCCACGGGGAGCCGGGCCCACACGCCGGGTAGGTGAGTGTCCCAGGTTCGGGGCTTCGCGGGGCCTTCCCGGGCACTTCTTTCGGATTGTTACTGTCCGGCAGCTCTGCTGTTTACCGGCTCTGTCCGTGCCCTCGTTTCCCAGAGTCCCGCCGCTTCGCATGCTCCAGAGAAACCAGCTTATCAGCAGTGCAGCCCGGGAAGGGAGTGCGGGCCCCGGGCTATTCGCCTGAGCTCGGGCGCTCCCGGTTCTACCGCGGGGCCAGTTCCTGTTCCCCCGGCGCGCCGGATCGTTCCTACCGCGCCATTTCAAACCCGTCGCCATAAATCGCGGTGGATCTGTCTCTCCTCGCTGCTTCTCGCCCGATGCCGGTGCTGAGGCTGTCCTGTACGGACAGTGGACAGGGAAGGCGCTCGCTGGATCCAGGCCTGATCCGGGCCCGGCTCTGCCCTGTGCCGCCGGTACACGGAGAAGCCCGGCGCTGCTTCGCTGCCGTGGCCCCAATAACAATTAGTAATAATTAGCGCCTTATCGGTGGTACACATCGGCTACCGGCTCGGTCCGCTCCCGCCCGCCGCAGGGCCTCGCTCCCGGGGAGGTGCAGGCGCGGAGGCCCGGCGATAGCGCGGCGGGCGAACGGGGCTCTGCTCGGCGCCGCGCTCCCCCGGTCTTCGCGGCGTGGAGAACAGCGGCAGGGGTGCCCTCGGTGGCGGCGGCGGCGGCAGGGAAGCCTGCGGGCCACAGCTCAGTGTCCGCTTGCCCGGCCGTCGGCGGGAGCAGGAGCCGCCGTGCTGAGGGCCCGGCCCCCGGCCCGGCGAGGTCTGGCTCGCCTGGTGCCATGGCGCTCCCTCTTACAGCGGGATCTCGGATGAGCCGAACGCCAGGCGCGGCCTTGCGGGCCCGGAGAACCCGGACCGAGAAGAACTGGCGCTTCAGGAAGTCTCCCCGGCGGTAGAAATGGTTCTCCCGCCGGCACCGGCTCAATCCTGCTGCCGCCCGCCCCAGAGTGTGCTCGGAGAACCCACGCCCCACGGAGGGAGCAAACCCCGTCCGAGCCCCGACATGCATGAGAGCACCCTCGTGTTATCTCGGTCTTTTCCGCGGCCGCCTCTTATCCCGCCGCTGCTCCCGATGCGGTAACCAACCCCGCTCCTTCCCCCATGCCCACACAGATATGACCCGCTTTGTCGGGACACGAGCAGAGATTTCCCAGTTGGGGAAGCAGAGTTACCAAGGAGCTACTCGGGCCCGGCCGAGAGTACCGGGACGGCGGGCGCCGAGGGGCACTCGTCGGGACACGAGCAGCAATTTCCCAGTTGGGGAAGCCGAGTTATCGAGGAGCTGCTCGGGCCCGGCCGAGAGTACCTGGGCGCCGGGCGCCAAGGGGCACGGCCGGACCGGGGCGAGGGGCGCGGAGATGAGCGAGCCATGAGGAGGGTGCAGGCCCGGTACCTGCCAGCGGCTGTCAACCCTGAGATCCGGCTCTGGGGCTTTCCCAAGCCGGCTGGGGTCACTGGGCTATTAATGGTTATTTTATTTATATCATTAGCGGCGTCCCCTGAGCTCTGTTTACAGCGGGGCCTTGTTGTCCCGGCCGCTTCTGCGCTCTGTTTAGACAGGGGATTATTGTAATGGATGGAGCTCGCCGTGCGGATCCTACAGCGGAGCCAAGACACCCCACCACCACCTCGAGGCGGGGGGAGCAACCCTGTAACGGTCGCGCACACCGCAGTTGGCGAGCAATCCCCCCACCCCCTTCCCCGGGATGCCGGGCGAGGGCCGCCCGGTAGCAGGCGGCTGCGGCCGGAGTGCTAGCTCGGGGCGATACTATCAGCCCCAGGGCTGCTAATTGTTCCATTAGTCTCGCGGGTGCCGAGTGCTGGAGCCGGCCCCGCACTAATGGCCGTAAACAAACAAACACGTTAATCCGGTACTATCTCCAGCCCCGGTGCTCGGGGAGCCAACGAGGGGACGGCGGCGCGACCCCGTCGGGGCTCCAGGAGGCCGTCGGTGGGAGGCACCCACCTGCCCGCCGCTCCGGGCAGCTCGGAGGCCTACGGTCCGGGGCCGGTGTGGACCCGCGCCGCCGGGAGCTGCCCCCCGCGCCCGGCTCTATTTACACAGAGCCTGCCCTTGTGTAAACGCTGCGCGCCGTGGTTTATCTCAGGGCCCGTCTGTTTCTCGTTCTCTGTCAGCAGCGCCCGGTGAAGGATGGCCCTTTCCCAGGGGTTTGGCCCTGATTTATGTGAGAACGGCAGCGCGCCGGGGACGCCCCCGCACGGCGGGGCTGGCGACGAGACGCGAAGAGGCGGCGGGTCCCGAGGCAGCGACCCGCCGACGGGGCCGCCGATGGGAACGCACCCGGCCCGCACCGGCCCCGCACGCCGCGGAGCCCGGTCCGGTACGACACGGCACAGCACTCTGCCCGCTCCCGGGCCATATTCTCCGAGCACCGAGCCTCGGCCACTGCACCGCCCTGGGGGGTTCCGGGGGGAGCAGGCATAGAGCGGTCCCACCAGCAACTTATAGCCCAGGTGTGCTCCTGCAGTGTGCCCACCTGGGCACAGCCCCAGGCTCTCCACATCTTCTAGGGCAAAGGATGGCTTTTATCCCATCCCCACCATTTGCCCAGGAATTACTCTTTTTCATAGCTTTTTGAAGTGAAGCAGTATTTATTTATTTCCCCGAAGAGCAGAGAGCTTCTGCAGGTGGGAGAGTCAAGCCAAGGTAAAGGATACTGTGCACTCACTCAGCAACGTGCTGTCTTCATCTCCCACTGCCATGTCCCAGGCCTGCTCAGGTAGTGCCCAGACTGTCCTACCCACTCAGGTCCAACAGTCGACACCTGTCCCCACCTCTCAGGGTCCTGTGAACTCTGTGGATTGGCTTTGCCAAGAACCACTCATATAAAACCCATTTTCTTCAGAAGTATGTCACTGGAAATATTGGTTTTTCTTCTGTATTTTCTTGCTCCATTGACTGATATACTTTTGCTTCAAAGTTTTTCACAGTACAGGGATGTACAATTTGGAAATATGTCCCAAAGCAAAGCCTCAATCAGAATTGTGTTTTCTGAGGTCCGATCCAGACTCTTTCACATTCTGAGAAATGCATACGTTTCCAGGACGGGAGCTTGATTTGGCGGTTACCAATAGCTCTCTGCTATATTCAGTGCTCAGCATTCTGGGGAGTAAGAGTTCCTCATGTAGCAGTGCTGGTCATTGCAGCAAAGAGAGCTCAGTAGGTTTGGACACAAAAGGGAAGGCCCAACAGGCCTTGGAAACTGAGGCTGATGCGTTGAGCTTGGTGAGACCCAACTTGCAGGAGCAGGTAAAGGTCATCTGACATCTGAGGCAGTGCATGGTAGGAAATGTCAGTGACAAGGACCCCCTCTGGCCTGCTTTTATCTGGCATCTCTCATGCACAAAGGATATCCAGGCTTCACAAAGCTACCCTGCTGCACTACACAACCCCATGACTGTGGACGTGCAGAGGGTAGTTAAACACCTCTTCCTCTGGAGAAGAAGCTGTCATAAATCAGAGTTTACCGCTCATGCGATGAGAAGATCCCATGTCGAGGCTTCTGTTGGACAACACTGACACAGACACACGTACATCACCCTCACGCTAGACCAAAATCCACAGCCTTTCTGGGAGTGCCTTTGCTCTGTGCCTCGGAAGCTATTGCTGCATGTTTGCGTTCATGAGGTTAAGAAGCTGGGCTGAAATTCATCCCTTAGCAGAGACCCAGCACGAGTCTTGCTCACCGCTTGCATCTGCAGGCCTGTGGACCACTTGCATCCCATAGGGCTTAAGTGGAGCATAAGTGGACCCTGGGCCTTGCACTGGCGGCCTGCCCGGCACTGGATTTCAGTTCTGAACCCAGGCCTGCAGCTCTGATTCATGCATGTAATCCTGCTGAGGTCAGCGGGTTTCATCCTGCTCTCACCACAGCCCTCAGGACGGTTCATACAAGAGTGGCAGGGCCCGGCTCTGTGTTTGCACGCGCCGTAGAAAATGGAACAATTAAGATTAAACCAATTAAATTTTAACAGGTCTGGAAAGTGTTTTATTACATAATAAACAGGAGGGATTAGCCGTGTTGGGCTTTGCTCTGTGTGTGCTGGCAAAGCAGATCCTCGCTGTCTGTGGCTGGTTCCTCACTGTCCTCTGGGCTCAGGACCTCCCTGTGCTGCCGCTGGGGCCGGCCCACTGTCAAACACCCAGGGCTGGGAGTGCAGCTGCACGCTGGCTCCCATTCCCATCCAGCGCCTTCCCCCGAAGCATTCTGGGTGCAATGCTTTTCTTAGCCCAAGCAATGCCTTTCCTAGAAGAAATTTCACAAGTTATTCGTTGGCTATTTCCACGGGATCCTTCAGGGAGAGGGAAGCCCTTGTGCTTGTGCACAGGCATGCTGGTGAGGAACGAGTGGCTGGCTGGATCTGTGCAAGGTGGTGACATGTGTTTCATCTTGGAAACAGAGCTGATAAGTTTCTCTTGTTTAGGGCATCTGCCTAGCAGCCTGTCCCCACTTCTTTCCCTGCTTAATCAAGATTCCTCCGACTGCAAGCAGGGCTTGTTCCCACGTGGATGAGGCCATCCTGAGCATGGCTACCCCCAGAGCTGGCAAAGCTCTGCCAAAAATGGCACACAGTCGTGAGTTTGCCGGCATGCTTTCAAGATAACTGGATGGAGAAAGGATGTAGAAACCATCTTTGGCAGAATCTGTGCTGCAGCTTTGGCAGAATCTGTGCTGCAGCCTTGGCTGAACGCACATGTGGGGTGGTGCGCAGACAGTTGCCTTTCTGTGGTGGCCCTTGCTCAGCTCTGCTGGCGTTCATCTACAGGGGCTCTGAGGGGCACCCACAGCCAGGGGCTGTTGCATGGCTTCATCTTCTCAGCCGTAACTCGCCACTGGTCAGCTCAGCAGTTTTGTGCACGAATATCCCCCTGCCTTGCAACAACCTGCAACTGGGAGTAAGGGAAGAAGAGAGGGACTGGAAAACCTCATCCTTTCTGTCTCCACTGGGTAAATATGGGAGAAGAGCCTGGCAGGCTCAGTCAGAACTCATTTTGCACACTGTTTCCAGAGGCCTCTGTGGGCCAGCTTTCGACGCAGTGGTGGTTTTATGTCTGGAAGCAGAATGTTTGCTGCAGGTGGGGATTGTAGCACGTTCAGGGGCAGTGGAGGCAAACAACTCCCTGGCTGGCTACCGTGCCTGCAAAGGTTAGTGGTGGAGTGCGCACTTGGTCTGCTGCCCTTCTAATAAACACCCGTTCCTTCATTTTCCTTTGAAATACTTTTCATATTTTACTATGGCTGCTCATAGTGCTCCCTCCTGTGACAGCTCCTCACCAACGACCACTGTATAAATAGAGCAGCCCCTGGGTAATGCACACAGGCGGGCAGGTGGGAGATTTGAAAGCTTGTGTTAATAGTTTATCTCTGAGTCTGCCTAATGAATTCTCCTCATAATTACTGCGCAGAAATTGTTAGTGTATCCTGATGATTCAGAACTTTCTAACAACAACTCTGGACCAAATTATAAACTGTTTTTCTGTCTTGGAGTGGAGACTTGAGAGAGGATTCCTAATTGTTCTTGTCCCCTCAGGGGCCAGAGCTGGATTATCCCACACAGGCTTCTCTGCAAACTTGTTTTTAGTCTATTAGTGGGCTCTCTGCCAGACCAAATGGGATGAGGAACTCAGTTTTCCAGATTTAAATCTCCCCCCCCCTTCCACTCCACTTACACCTCTAAGGAAGAGCATGGATTAGAAAGGATTTGCCCTCATGGGGCTTTGGTTTGGGTTTGTGAAGATCTATCCTTAAATGGTTTGCTTTTTTTTTTTATCCCCATGTAAACTTGACTCCTGGCTTTACAGTGGGAATGGACAGAAGTGAGCGCTGTGTTGTTCAGATTGCAGAGAGCTCCCATTACTTTTGAAATACCTGCCTTTAAATGGCATTTCCTCTTGCAGACAATGGTGACATGAAGGAAAAGCAGGTGGGGATGGGTGAGGACGGTGTTTTGGGAGTGGGGCATGGCCAGACCCTCCTGCCCTGGTTGCTGTGATTCAGCCATACATGCAAAAAGTGGTGAGTGGCCCAAGGCTCATCCAGACTTCATCCCTGTGCCAGCAGCGACAGGGCAGCCTGGGTCTCTTGATACGACTCCTGGCTTGTCCCTGTGCCGCTGATGTCCCAGCACACTCGAGGCTATGAACAACCAGTGCTGGACCACCATCACTAAGGAGACCTAGGATGCTCTCCCCAGGACCTATCCTGGTGCTCTCCCCGAGGACCTGTCCTGCACTGGGAATGACCTGTGCAGTGGTGCCATGTCAGGCCAACAGTCCCAGAGCACTGGGGCCATAGTGAAGGAGGCTGGGAGTTAGCATGTGGCCAAGACAGCTCTTCCCTTACTCATCCTCCTCTTTGCTGGGGAGGCAAGAGGCCATGCTGCTGGCCATGCTCCATCCCACTGGAAGTGCTGACGCCTGTCTGGCTGCTGGGACACCCCACCAGTCCCGTCCCAGGCATGTCCCTCCTGCCTGTCAGTGGTGAGCGGGCATCGTGCCGTGTCACGGGACCGCCTGGGCCCAGGCGCCCTTCTCCAAACATCCCTCCGGCTACGCACCCACCATACCCCCATGGCTCGCCCACATCCATCCCGCGCACCCGCCCTTGCTGACGGCAGGGAAAGTAGGAGCCATGTCCTTGTGCTGACCTTCGCCTGACCTTCCAGTAACGCTCGAGAAACCCTCGGAAAGGCTTTCTCATTGTGCAGCCCCAGGGTTTCCAGGGAATTAGTCAGCAGGCTGGAATTGTACTCTGTGTATGTGACCCCCCCGCTGGCCCCCCCTCCTGCCTCTCCCATCCCTGGAACCGGACCGGTCCAAGAGATATGTTGCCAGGGTGACAGCGAGGTGTGATGGATGGACAGAGAGTGGCTGTGGAGTGGCAGGGCCGCTGGTCAGTAACCCAGGGCTGTGTTTATAAGAAGGAAGAGGCTGTTTCCTGGAGCTAACATAATGCAGCTCTAAAAAAGGCAGGGGAAATACATCATGCGAGGAGAGCGCAGCCCTGGGAGGGGAGGGCCGCTGGGGAGCCCAGCACCAAAGAGAGCCTCCAGGTCAAGGTGCCTTTGACAGGGGCCTTTTTTATAGGCCATTTGCGTGAGAGTTCGCTGATGTTTCTCTGCAGTCCTGACAGCGTCTCAAGGCCCAGCCGGGGTTTGGGGAGGGTCTAATCTAAACTCGCCACTTTCCAGCCCTTCGCTTACAGGATCCGATGATTTATTTGGAAAATAAATAATCATTGCTGACTATTGTTTCATTGCTGCAGAGTGACACTTTGCCTCCCTCAGTGAGGGTCTGTGCCCTGTCCCACAGAGGACACTCGAAGGTGTGGAGAGCTGGGGAAAGACCCTGGAGTGGAGGAAGCAAGGGGCTCAATCCACAGCCCCCATCCACCCCTGCCTCGCTACACATCAGCGAGCAGTGATATTCTCAGACATAGTCTGTGCATGAGGTGGGGACCCGAGGCATCACTCATGGCACTTATGGTGCCTGCTCTTGGCACTAGAAACAGGTGACCAGCTGGAAAGGTGAGGGGACATCTCACCCTCCTTTCCAAATGCCAACCATGGCAGTTTTCCTCCTTTTAGATGCACGGCTCTCATGCCAGCATCTCCACCTCTGCAGGGCTGAAGGCTCTTCAGCTGCATGTGCCTCTTGCTGTGACAGCTGTGGGGTTGTCCCCTGCCCCTTGTCACCTCTGAGCCCTGTGGCCATGCTCCCCCTAATGTCACCTCTGCTGTCAGAGGGTCTTGCTCCTCACTCAGCAGTGTGAGAGCTGAGCTTCCCAATGAGCTGGGACATCACCAGTCCCTCGTCCCTACTGCCATTCCCAGTGCTCTGTCCTGCCATAATTTCCTATGGGTCTTAATCATTTTGACTAATCAGGGAGCAGTGCCCCAGAAGATAGTCCCCGATTTTTCCCTGCCAAAAAAACCCTTCCAATTAAAGCATTTCAGAAAAGAACTTCATCAAAAAAAAAAAAAAGGGAAAAAATCCAGGCTTGTTTGGCTCTAAGTCCCACCATTTTCTAGACAGGCACAAATTGTTTTTACTACAGCTGAAAAATTATTGAAACGTTGAAAATATTTTCTTCTTTCTTATATTACTTTTATTTTTACAACTCTTTACAGGTGCAAGTGATAGTGCATTTAGGGTTTTTCTCTTTTTTTTTTTTTTTCACAAGAGTGCCAAAGCTTTGAAAAGTGTCGGTATAGGAAAGAAAATATGAGAAAAGAGAGGAGGAAATCTAGTGTGGACGTCAGGCGGTCTTCAAGTAGCTTTAGGGCAGGGAAGTAAAAGAAGACAAGGAAAACGTGAAAACACCATGATTCCAAATTATGAACAGCTTCCTGGTTTAGGAAACTGAAATTAAAAAAATGATTCAAAATATCCCATCAAAAAGTTAAACGAAAATGGTTTCCATAGAACAGTTTTAAATCTGGTTCAGTTTGGGCATGAAAATAGTGAAAATTTTCTTTTCATTTTCATACTGAATAAGTTCTATAAAGTATTTTTAATAACAACAGCAATAATATCTCACTATAATAATAAAAATCCTCAATTTCCAACTTTACAGCAGGTATCCAGCAAGATCCTGTCCTCAGTAGTGTGGGAGTAATTTTGTTCTTACAAGCAGAGATTAATTTTTGGCTCCAGTTTTTGCTCTTCCCTTTTTTCTTAAGAGGAGTGTTGTATCGTTGATGTTGTTCATACCTCCCCTGCTCTAATTCATGCAAATACTGCCACGCGCACAAATTCCTTAATGAGTTCAATATTAATCAGCAAATATTTTTTGTTTCCAGCCCAGCCTGACTTCTGTCTAAAAGCCACTTTCTAAATAAGTATTTGATGAATATTTGTATACTTAATGTTTGCATTGTTCTGTGTGATTTTTAACATCAGGTTTCCTCACCCACTTTCAGTTTGAATTAGCACGTTCACGCGCAACTACTTTTGAATTTGCGTTCAGCTCAGATTTTATACAGCTGTATTTGAACAACTTAAAAAAAACCAAACCCAAACCGTATTTTGGAGTTCTATAGTTTTGTCTGACCTGTCTGTCACAGCTGCCAGTGCAGGGGAATGTGATCCGTACTTCTGGAAGCCCCTGCGCCAGCAGCCCAGGGCAGTGCTGCCTCTCCAGAGGGCACTTGGACCGTGCTGGTCCCTGGGCAGCCCCAGTTCCAGTCTTGCTGCACGGAGCGCTGCCGAGCTGCACCCCTCTGAGATCAGCTGTGATTGTGGGCTGGTATTTTTTCCAAAACGCTGTTTATTACCATTTTCATGACCAGTTCTAGTCAGATTTGCATCGGCCCCCCCATGGCACCCCCAGACATTTGCTGACTGGAGGGGAAGCAGGGCTGGTCCCGAGGGACAGGGAGGGGGCTCATCTTTCCAGCCCTGCAGATTAGGGCTGCCCAACCCCTTTGCAAGCCTCCCCAGGTGGCCATGATTTTTCTAAAGGACTTGTCCATGCGCCACAGTAAGCTCATTAGCTAATTCCCTTATTACACAGCATCAACTGAAGCATGTGTGTTTGAGCTTCCAGGCAGTCCTCTTTCTTTTCTCCCTCTCACCTCCTCATTACTCCCTTCTCTTTGTTTTAGCTAAGAAAGTGGGATTTTTTAAGTCCTGTTGGCCCAGCCATTTTGGGCTCATACTTATCCCTCCATTGACGGTCCTGATGCCGGTCCCAGTGTACCCCCTGTAAGAGGGACTGCTGTGTGCTGGGGCTGCAACAGGCAGGACCCTACTTGCCTAGTGGTGCGGTGCAGCACTTTTGCCTCTGCCAAAGTGGCTTTTCGGGCCTGTTCACATTTACGTGTCAATCTTGGAGCCCAGCTGGTCAAATGCACTGAGAGTTTGATTCAGACAAAGCACAGCGCAAGGAGATTCCTTGGAAGGAGGTTGCAGCATGAAACCACCGTGGTGAGATGTTGCCTTCTGTGCCTCAGGGTTTTGAGAGGGTTGATGGGCTCTTGCATCTTGTTTGCATAAGAGACATCGAGCCCCTTGCCCCTGACCCTAAACCTGGCAAACACTTGCTTGGAGCCAGGAGTTCAGAGCCCGTAGGGCCAATCCCAAACATGAAGAGGGAGCCTGGGGGCCTCTTCCCTCACTGCCTGCTCTGGGAGAAGCCCGGTCACAACCCCGGCCTGGGGAAGAGGGATGGACTCAACATCCCACCCTCTTCCTTCTGGGGGGCCACACGCCGCAAAATCCACCTCGCGCCGGCGCTTTCCGGCCCTCTGTGAGAATGTACAGTTTGTGACTCCTTCATTGACTTTGAAGAATGTCCCTTTATTCACAATGTTATTTCCTTTAATCACTGTAAGGTTGCAGGAAATCTTCTTGGAAAATTGTTTCAGATTGGCTGGAATCACCCTACTGTCACAGGGATGGAAAACTCACTTGAACTTGTTTTTATTTTACCCTAAAAAGTCACTGTCCCCAGAAGGTTCAGAAGAATTTGGATAAACATGTGAGTTCCGAGGATTTAGCTGTTGAGCAGGTTTTTTTCCCCCTTCTTTATTTTTTTTCCCAAATGAACCTCCGTGTCTTTCCAAGTTTCTGAGCTTTACTCAAGACCAGGGGTACAGAACTGAAGGAAAAATGGGCCATTAGCATAAGCAGATTGAAGACAAGTAAATACATCATTAAGGGCCACAACATGAAAGTAGAGATAATGAATTAGTAAGTGACCACTGTGGCCATCAGCTAAGAGCTGAACCAACTGAATTTTCTTCTGCTTGAGGATACCTATGCTGGCTGACACAGGAAAAACAGAAGATGTGCTAAATCTTAACTTTTGTGGAACTTTAGTCCCATTTCCACATGAAATTCTTGTGAGCAATGGAGAGAAACGTGGTCTAGGTAAATATGTAAGAGCACAGCTGGGTGGAAAATTGTATTGAAAGGGCAGTTAATGTTTCTCGGCCCTCAGACAGGATCTGGTCTGGGTCTAGGGCTAGTCAGGGCCTTCATCAATGACTTTTACCTGCAGCACCAGTCTGGTAGGAACTGCAAGAGTGTGTTTCTTGAGCAGTTTGGGAAAGCTGAAATAAACCTCTCAATAAGAAGAAATGTATGTTTTTTCTATGAGTCGGGGAAAATCAACATTGTAAGCACTTGCTGGGGAATAAGCATGGTTGCTCTGTGGGAAAGTAGCCAGAGGTGACAGTGGGTCCCACAGGGAGTGTGAGCCAGTGGCAGCCCGAGTGAGAAGAGCAAAATCAGGCTGAGACGTACAAACAAGGTGTTTGTAAGACACCTGATGTGATTCTGCTGCACTCTAGGAACTGTTAGCCTGAGCTCTGAATCCCACTCAGGGCTCAGCATTTCAAGTTACAGTTCTTGGAGAAAGCCCAGGGAAGAACAAGATCAGAAATTCAGAAAACATGACATACTGGAGAAGGCTGAAGGACCAGGGTAGCTTAGTATCAAGACAAAAAGACTGCAGGGAAATAAGATAAAAGTCTTTAAATGCATAAAGCCCTGCTACAAAGCACGAGATAATGGGCTATTCCTCGTTTTCAGGGTGGGTAGAAGAAGAAGCCATAGACTCACCCTGCAATGACTGTGGTAAAGATTAAAACTCGTTTTTCTTGGGAGCCGTCTTCACCACTAGAGGCTTATTTTAGGAAGAGTTTAGACAAAAGCTCTACCAGAAAGGGTTTGCCTTGTTCAGGGGCAGGCAGACAGGCTAGGTGGCCTTTCAAGGGCCTTCCAGGCTTATTTTTTATAATTCTGTGAATATGGATACTAAAAAGAGAGAAGATCATTTTGCCTCTGGCCAGTCTATTTGGGACTGGTCCTTGCTAGGTGTGTTTTGCTTCAGCTGTGAATGTTGTCCAGATTTCCAACATCTCCATCAGTTTTTTTTTTGTTATTCACTCCTATGATTTTTGTTGTTATTCACTCTTCAGCATTTTTTTTTCTACCCATATTTTTTCCCATTTCTGTACATCCTTGTCATCCTACTTTTCCTGGAATGGTCATATGCCTTGTGTGGTCCCCTCCACACCCTGCACAGAGAGACCTTCTATTCCCTAGCCAATGGCCTGTATGCCTATACTTGGGATCCAAGAGCATCTCGGGGCAGACCCCTTCTCGCTTCTGAATTTGCCCGATGCAGACTCCTGGATTTGCAAGCTCGTATCTAGCTCATGGTTTCACTCCCATCACAAGGCCCCTGCAGGTCGTCCGTGGGCTGGGTGTTTTTCTGTTTCTAAAACAGGACTAACAACTGTCGTCCCACTCCATCTGTGGGTTTGCAGATGTCAACTCTTCAGTGTTTACACTGAAGTCGTGCGATGGGAATTTTTCTATGCATATTAGTAACACGATATATTTTTACTCACTGTGTTTAAGATTGGAGTTAGTTGTTAGTTCACCTACGCTGATCTCCCTGACTGCCTCATCTTGTTACTCTTTCTGGATCTACATAACTTGGGGTTTTGCTAATGCTCAAAAGTATTTGGTCTGGAGGAGCGAGGGAGTTCATGGTTTGGTCTTACTTCATCACTGCCAGCTAATCAGCATTGTTCAGAAAATGTATGTCGTATTTCTTATGCAGGTTTGTCTGGCTTTTAATTTCCAGCCATTGATTCTTGTTCTGCCTTTTTTGGATGGAATAAAACTGCTTTAGCATGCAGTATTTTCTTACTATGAGAGTACTTGTGCATAGCAGTCAAATTTCTTAAGCTTTTTTAAGAAGAAAACAGGTTGAGCTTGATTCTGTCACTGTGGGGTGCGTTCTCCTGCACTTGTGTCTTTTCTGTGGCTGTTTTCTGCACCCTCTCTCATTTCACAGAATAATTTTGGCCTCAGGAACTCCGGCAGTACAGCCCACTGGTTGGGCCTCAATCCCTCAGATTTTGGAAATGCCTGAAGATGTAGATCCCATTGCCTGGCTGGGTCCCTGTGTCAGTGCTTAGTTTTTAACCCACCTTGTGTGTCCCCACTTCCAGCTCACATCTCCCCAGTCTGACCACAAGGATGCTATGTAAGATGGTGAAAATGGAGGGGGAGGATCACATCTGTGGCTCTTCTTTCATCTACATCTTTCTAAAGCAGGACACCAGGTTAGTCACAGTATATCAGGGTTGACATCCCATCCCCTGATGTATAAGACACTCCTGTTCACTGTGCTCCCTGCTCTGATGCCCAGAAAGGCTTTCACCATGAGGTCCTAGCATTGAGCTCACATCCAGCTGCTCACTGGGTGCCCTGGGACACCAAATCAACTGAACTCAGCAAAAGGGCCCTTCCGTAGCCCCTGCCACCCAGAAAGATAGCCCACTTCCTTCACCAACATATCCAACTTGGCCCTCAGCTCAGTCAAAATCCATGACCAGGTGGTTCCATTCCCTCTATCATGTGCCAGACTGCAGCTGAGGTTGGCAGCAGCAAATTGGTGCTGACTCTCAGCTTGCCTATGCCAGCGTTGGATACCTAGAGTCCGGTGCTGACCCTTCTTGACACCGTTTCAGCAACATCTCCTTGCTGAGAACGACTTCTGGAAACTGGTTGGGATGTAGATAATGGGTGGGCAGTCAGCACTCATTATGACAAATACTTAACCAGAATAAGCACCTTGCAGATGCCCAAGGGTCTGACACACACCCCCCCGCACACTGCTCTCTGTTTCTGTGAAGCCATTGCTTTTGGTCCTTCAGGCAATTCAGGTCCCTACTTGAGTCTCGCATTTTCAAGCAAGATTTCTTCATAAGATCCTTTGAAGACAGCTATGGACTAATAATATCTTTGCCATATATGGTGCATTTCACCCTTGGTGTGTTACCCTGCTTGCCTCATGCAGCCAGCAGCTCACCAGTAAGCACGTGTTACCCAGCCCAGCAGGGCTGCATGCTGCGGAGACCCAATGTTCAGGTACAAAACCAGGTACATTTTGGCCAGGACTCTGCTTTTTCTTCCATGCAACTTCAGCGCTGGACGGGTTTGGCCTGTGCGGTACAGATGACTGCTAACGCTTACTTGTGCTTTTATAGTGTAGCATTTCAAAGGGCTGGTTGCAAGGAGGTGCATGCACATTTCCTGTATGTCTGGCCAAAAATCCGATACTTGAGAGCGCCGGAGAACACTACAGTTTCACAGAACGTGCCATTTTGATGTTCACAAAAGGCAAAACATTGCCAAAACCTGGGGAATGATGTGGAAGGTGCCAGCATTATTTTCCTTCTTCTGGTTTTGCTCAGTTTTATCTCTCATTCTGCTCCTCTGTGACCATCCTGCTGGCTTGTTCCTGCACCATGCAGGTCCCAGCCCTGTTGAGGGACAGTGGTGGGATGTTGCCCAGCTAGGATGGGGGCTCAAGTTTAGCATTGCTCTCTGCTGACAACTTGGAGTTGGCCACGGCATTAGCAACTGCACCAGTGCTGGTGTGACATGTGCCAGGCTAGGGGAGTTCAGATGTCCAGCTCTGGAGGGCAGGTATGTCCCTAGGTGCCAGCCATGCCATCCAGGGCACCTTTTTGTGCAAGTCACCCCTCTCAAACTGGCCTAAACATGCCAGGGCTCTCTAATGGCCGGGCAAGAGTACAGACCTGGTGCTTCCAGGTCTCCTCTCATGACATCCGCCAAGTCCCCTTCCCGCACTAATCTTGTCCTTCTATCCAAAACAATTATGGAAGGCTTGTTGTTTTTGGCAAAGTCCTTTATTTACAAATCCCATCCTGCTTATAGCTCATGGTTTCATTATCCTCTAGATGTTTACAGAGCTCCTTTTCTTAATATTTGTGCCATTATTTTACTAGGGACCCGGGTGAGACTTTCCAGACAGTAATTGTCTGGCTCATCCTCTCCCCCACCAGCTCTTTCTGCAGAAGTGCACATCTCCTTGATGTCCCTGCCTGCCCAAGGCACCCAAAGGGACAGGGATGGGCAGAACTGTGGGCCGCAGCAGAGGGTTGCCCCAGTCTGAGGATGCAGGGAGGGATGCAAAGATGTGGCAGCTGCCCCACTGCGCCCCATCGCCCACACTGTGTGTTCACTCCCACAGCCCCTTGTTGCTGCACCTGAGCCATCGATGTCCTTCCATAGCCTTGAGCTTCTCATGGGCACCTCCCATCACCCCCAAGCCCCTGCACTTCTCGCTCCCAGGCTCAGGAGACAGATGCACATCCCTGGCTTGGAGACTAGTCCCTCAGCAGGCTGTTTGCTGGCTGATGACCGCATCCTGGGAAGGCAGACAGTGGAAAACCCAGTGCTGGGATTTTGGGGTGATTAGCATGGTGCAGACATGGGTCGGCGGCTTATGCTGTGCATCACTCTGAAGCTGGTCCCTGCCCCTGGGCCGTCTGTCACAGGCGTTTGCTTAACCTTCTTTGCTACAATATCTCACAGTCTTTAATCTGTTTATCCTCATAACCCTGCTATGAGGTGAAGAATAGTTATCCTCATTTCAGAGGTAGGGAACCAAAGGGATTCTTTTCAAATGTAGATCAGTGTTTAATAATGCAGAGATAAAGATTTTAAAAACAGGCATACTGTGTGTAACTGAGCTGGGTGTTTCTGCAAATCCCATTAAGCGTCTCTGCCTTTCTCAAATGGTGCTGTCTTGGGGCAGACCTAATGCAAGGACTCGCAGAGGTACCTGGCAAGCTCCAGCCTTCTGGCCCATGAACCAGGCACAGGCTGGGCACAGGGAGACAGAGCTGATTCTGTGCCGGCTGTTCAGGCGCCCTGGGTGCGTCGGGTGCGTGCGGTGCCACAGCAGCCTCTGCTCAAAGCAGGCGCTGAAACCTCAATTGTACAATCCTCAGCTGCATTCGAGGATGAAACCTAAAGCCTGTTTGTGCTACAAGTGTGCATGTAAAAGTGTATAGGAGCGGGTGCTTGTGCAGCATCCCCTCGGCTGTGCAACACAGGCTGTGCTGAGCCCACTTGCTCTGCTGAACATGGAGCGAGCAATATCAGCAGGCTCTCTTCGCTCTCACTGCACGGGCAATTGGTATCTACAGTAGGTCTGGTTAAAAACCCTAAGGTGTGGTTTCTGTGCGGCTCTCCTGATGGGAGGTGTCACCGGCTGCTGCTCAGGCCCTTCCCAGTGGCCAGCCGATGGGGTATGGTGCAGGTCTCTGTGCTGCTGCTGCTCCTGGGCGATTGTTGCTGTGCTTGTGGGAATGCAGCGGCTCAGGCAGCACAGAGGTCAGTGCTTTTGTCTTGCTGCAGGGAGTTTATCTCTGCGGATCTTGCCTGCTTTCCTGGGTCAGGCTTCACCTCCGCTGTTATCAGCAAATGCAGGAACAGCCTGGTCCAGAGCTGGGCTGCATAGGAACCTCTCGACCCCCTTGCAGAAGGAGGCAGCGCTCTCACATCCCTCCCACGCTAATGGGCACTGGCCAGGCCTGAGCCCAAGAACTGGGGATGGGACATGCACGGCGGCCACGTGGCTGCCATTCCTCCAGCACCACTTCAGCAATGTCATTCTCATACACCTCAGTGCCGTGGGACACAGGCAGCAGGCACGGCAATGTGCTAGCAGCAGCCCTATGCATACAAGCAGTAGTAGAGGAGGAGGCAGTGGAGCCATCAAGGTCCTCCCTGGTATCACCTCGTGTTGGGTCCTCCACCCCAAACACAGAGGTGACAGCTCCCCAGTGGCACCGATTGCCCCTTCTCCACCAGGCTGCTCCGTCCGAGTGCATCCTCCCCTTCCCAGCAGCTCCGGCTGGACCCCTCCAGCTGTCTCCACAAACCCAAACCATTAGCATTTCCTGTTCAAACATTTCCAATAAATAAATGGAGACATCATGCCACAAGCCCGCAAGTGACCCAGAGGCGGGTCCAAGGCTGGGATGGACACGACCACCCAGCGCCCGACCCCCTGGCTGGGCGCCAGTCCTGCCTTTGTTTGAATTCCCGGGTGAGTAAGCGCTCGGCTGACGCCAGCCAAAAAGCCATAAGAAATTATTTTTGATATTAAATAAATTGTTTTTAGTAAATCTGCTCCTACACCAAGGTCCAGAAGCTACCCGCAGCACCGGGCTCCCTGCAAGGGAGCTAGAATACTCTTTCCTGGCCTCATCTTGGCCATGTTGGGGCTCATATCCCTCCCAGAGGAATCCAGCTGGGACTGGCTGAGCTGCAGATGCCTCTGTCCTGCTGGCCCCATGGGTGCAGACAGGCTTTCGTAGCTGCCCAGAAGCCTGGGTATGCCATGATGCAGCAACACGTTGTGTAGCTATCCCAAGGCTTGAGCCAGGCTTGCTGGTAAGGGGGCAGAGGCTTGGGCAGGATGTTTGCTGCCTCGGCGGCATCCCAGGCCCTCGGGATTGCAGCTATCTCCCTGCATCATGGCCCCCAAAACCAGCTTGCTTAACTGTGTAAAACTTCATGCCTTGATATAGCAGTGCTTGTCCTGCTCCAGTGCTGGGAATGCTCAGGAGCCAACAGCCCAGTCTTTTATCCATTGGTCTTCTGCACCCTTGGGAAACCAGCTTTAATGCACCAGGGTGCTGGATGTCAGTGCCTGGGCAGGTTGTGGTCCATGGGCCAGTCTCCTGATATCTGCCAACAGGTGCTGATGCAAAATGCAATATTAGGGAAAAGGATGCTTTCCCAGCCCCAGTGGCTCATCCTGTGATGAGCACTGTGTCCAGCCTGTCCCCGGTCCCTTTCAGGGCCAACACTCCTCCTAGGTGCCTGGGGGACAAGTGGGTGCAGAGCAAGTGAGCGTGACCATAGGGCAGGTACTGACTGGTCCGTGGTTGATGCTGGGACTCCAGGGACACGAGGGCTAACATGCAAAATGGGTTTAAATAGAGAAATGATGAACCTCTGTCTGTGTCCAGGCAGCAGTGATGGCAGGAGAGGTTTGAGTCTGACTGGATTGGTGCATATGTTGCATCTTGTGGGGCACAGGCTTTGTCCTCACTGCGCTGGGTTGCCCTCTGGCCTTTACCTGGAAACAGAGAAGATGGATTTGAAGCTAACCAAGCTCTGTCATGGTGGAAATTAAGAAAAATGCCAGGAATAGCTTCTGGTTTTGTTGGTTTTTTTTTAAATTATGTTTTGCTGAAGTCAAAACTTCCTGCAGGAATATGGTGTTCAAAGACAAAATTTTGCTGTTGAAATTTTCTGAAGCATTTATTCTTAATATGAAATATTCTTTGAAAGAGAAGATGTAGATGCTTTGTTCCAGAAGTCTTCATTCAGTGGGATGTTATGCTCCAGCATTACAAGACTTCAGAAACTGAAATGCAGTGAAATCACATTATAAATAATTTATTTTTTGGAAAAAAATAATAAAGTCTTTTCTGATTTGGAATTATGTCATTTCTTTAGAGCTACTGTCTTTTTTAAGAGAAACTCTTCTGTTCCCACCTACAGCAGGTGAGAGAAGAGGTGGGATGATGTGTCAGGAGGCAGGTGGCTGCCACAAGCACAGTGCCTGAGTGAGTGGCTAGCAAGCACTTGCACGTTCACCTGCAGTTCAGCAGAGTGGGAACTGACTTTTTATTATTTTTTTTTTGCCAGTGGGTGAAATCGCTTCCACTCCATATCGGTGTGTGCAGTGGGGCTGCTGGGATGGGAGGGCAGGAGATCGGTGCTGCAGGGCAGTGTGGCCAGGGGCTTAGGCTTGGGGGCACCCATGGGGCTGTGTGTGGCCACTGCCCATCCCCAGCCGTGCTGGAGGTCAAGCTGCTGTTGGTGCCTCAGTGTTGCAGGAAGGCAGCCCCTTCCCAGCCCCTGATGGTGCCCCACAGTAGGACCTGTGGCCCCGGCTGCCACCAGGGCTTGGTGCCATCAGCACTTACAGGCGCTGACAGATGACCCGGCGAAGGGCTGGCGGGGGCCGGAAACTCCTGATCCCTCTTTATCTGCCCCTCACCCTGCTCTCTCATCTCTCCGTCATGTTCTCCGTCTTGCCTGCTATCTCATGCTCCTACTCCCACACCTCCCAGCTGCTGGGGGGCTGCCCACCCCTCACAGCACCCCACAACCAGGCACTGACCCTGCACTCCTCCATTCCAGCTGCAGTGCAGGATCCCAGAGACCCCCAAGACCTGCTGGACTTGCTGCTCTCAAGAAGCACCAGTCCTGAATGAGGGCAGACACTTCAGGTGCCCCTGTCCCATGCCTGCATGCTAAGCATCATCCACAGTGGCAGGCAGGTGCCTGGGATGGGGCTTTGTGGCCTCAGTTCATTGCGGGTTGGAGCAAGAGGAAAGGATCAGGCTCAGCTCAGAATCATCACGTACACTGGAGGCTCACTGCCGTCATCCTTAAACATACCAGCTGCTTCTGGGCCAGGGTCCAGCTGGGTACCAGCTCAAACCCAAGCACGAACCTTTCACTTGGCTGACATTTGGATGTCCTGGCATCGCTCATCTCCATCGCTCCATTGCAAATCCACTGCCCCAGCTGGGCAGAGTGGCGGCAGGGGGGCCAGGATCCCAAGTTAATGTAGCTGCCCCTAAACGCACTGCCAGAGATCAGCTAATCTGATAATTACAGCAACAAAAGCCATTTAGACAAACCGTGACCTGACCCCGGCAGCTTGGAATGAAAACATTTTACTCTCCTCTGTCTGGATCCTGCACTGAGAAAACATCTGTATTCGGAGGATGGCTGGGAAAACAGCCCCCTCACAGCACCCACTGGGAACAGCCACAGCTCTGCTCCCTGCCCTCATGTTGCCTTCACTCAACCTCAGCCCAAGATGGGCAGTGCTTTGGGGCCAGACAGTCTAAACCCTTGCTGTGATGCTGAGATCGACATGCCCAGTGCTCGATATGTCTCTTTGGTGAGGAAGAGGATGAAACAGGGCAGAGAAGTGCAAGGGTGGACCTCAAAAGAGGGATTGAAGGGGATGGGGTGAGCAGAGCTCATCTGTACCCTCCCAGGAAGGTTTTTTTCCAGGACCATACAGGGCTCAGCAGTGCAGGGAGGGCAGCACCTGGTCCCTGGCAGTTCTGAGCTCTACAGGAGTCAGGCTGGCCACCAAGCTCCACTGCCTCTGGCTCCCAGGAGAGGCTCAGTGTGGGGGGGCCATGCCTGCGTGCAATGCAGCACTGTGCGCCCGGAGGGCTCCTTTGCTCCAGGTAAGGTGTGCAAGCCTTTCTGTTGAGTGGCAGGTCATTGCTGGCTGTCAGTCAGAGGCAGGAGATGAAGGGAAGCTTGCCTCAGGGCCAGCTCCCATGTTTCTCCTGCTTTTACATACATTTTGGTGGCACCCTTTGTGTAGGCTGAGGAGATGAAAGCTCAAGGCCAGAGGGATCTTGCTAACGCACAGCCACCCAGCTCGGGGGCCGGCGGCCTGCTGCTTCTTGCCTGTCTGTCTTGTTCCTGCATCTGTTCCCAGCGGAGCCCCACTGTGCTGCTGAAGGCACGGGACACTGGCTGGGCTGAGGTCAGCCAGGCACACCAGCAGGTAACTCCTGCTGGCAGTGGCACAGATGGTCTCCACCAGACCAGCAGCACTGAGCTCAGGGTGCCAAGGAGCCCTGGAGGAAGTGGAGCAAGATAGTGCTGATTTGGGGGAACTCCCTTTTTTTCCCTTCAATTGGCACTGCTCAGCCTGTTCCAGCAGTCCCAAGCAGTGACTTGGTGCAGCCAGCTTGGCAGGCAGCACCCCTGTGCCTTCATGACTTCCCAGGTCTGCACTGGCAAAGGGCTTGACCAAGTCCCCAAATATCCCAGTGTTCTCTGGAAAGCGGTAGGATTAGAAACCAGTAAGTGCAGTAAGTGCCTGCTAGGCTGGGGACTCCCCAGCACTTCTGTCTTCTCCAGAAATAGGATGCTCTAAGCAGCCATGGTCGGCTTTTCCCATCGTAGCATCACGATTTGTGCAGTACTTTACTCCTCATGAGGTGAAAACATGACTCACCCTGCGGTGGGCTACCCCCGCTTACCTATGATGCCCTTGTTCTCATCAGCCGCTCCCCTGCTCAGCACTGCAGCGTCTCTCATTTAGCAGCATCCACAGATCTCAAGAAAGCCAAGTGATCTTCATCCAGTTAAAGTTAGAATGAAGCTTAGGGTTAGAGTTAAGGGGTGTTAGATTTACGGTTAGGGTTAGATTTAAGGTTAGGGTTAGAGTTAAAGGTAGGGTTCAGAAATGCCTTCATAGCACCTTGACAAGGTGAGGTGTTTGTAGGAGCTCACAGCTATTGCAGCCAGTAGTCCTGAAGCCCTTTCTGGGTTTCTTCTTGGCCTTTTCTCAAGGTCTGATAGAGGTTTTGTCTGAGTTGGGCTAAAAACCTCACTGGGGCCAAGGCTTTGGTCTAGTGCTTACATCTTGCTCCTCTGCCTTTCCCATTATGCTGTTTTCTCCAAAGGCAGAAGCACTGGCATGCCGGGCAGGCAGCTCTGCCTCTTCCCCGCTCTTATGTTAAGCAGAAAGTGCACTGGGCAGTTCTTCCAGGTGCTGCCCGGAACTGGGGAAGGCAAGGGCTGTGCCCCTGGGCTCCCTCCCAGGCAGCCAGGCTGCGGAGCCACCTTTGGCATGGGAGGGCGGTAAGGAACCAAACTGGTTTTCAGAGGGATCTTGGCTGGGTTAACAAAGGGAGTGTATGACACAGGTTGTCTGCAAAAGCATTTGGGGACACTAGGACCTTTCCCGTCCTGTATCCCTGTGTTTTATGTCACGAGGGGGACGGGGCGGGGGTGTCGCGCTGCAGCGACTGTTGTTTGCGATGGCCTTCCTGTATCCCTTGAAGCCTTTCCCAGATACTGCAGGATCGCGGGCGGATTCCCACAAACTTCAAAAGTTTGAGACAGCGACGGATTCCTAACGGAGCCGGCCAAACACCGGGCAGCAGAGAACCCCCTCCTCGGGGAGGCGCGGGGGGAAACGCGGTTGCGATTCGCGACCAGCCCCGGGCCACCTCTTGCCTGTCCCACCGAGCCAGGCCGGAGCTGGAGCCTGTCACGCCTTGCGGTGCCTCTTCCCGCAGGTGTTGCGGGATAAGCCGCTGGGCCGCACTGGGCGGTCCCGGCGGCGGTGCGATGCGCGAGCCGGCTCTGCCCTCTGCCGGCATCCTTCGGCAGAGCTGCCGCTCCCGGCCCTGGACCGCTCCACCGCGTCCCGCCACAACAACCGGGATCGCCGGAGGCTCCTCGGGCAGTACGCGGCCCGCAAGAGCCGCAGAAGGTCGAGGGCTCCGTGGGAAGCGCTGCGCCTGCAGGGAGGATGCAGAGCTTGGCAGCAAGGCGACACGAGAAATTCCCTGCGGACAAGCGCAATGCCATGGGAACAGCTCACAAGTGATCCCAAACGTTCCTCGTGGGCCTGGACAGGGCTGGCCTTGGCGATGGTTGCCACCGGGCAGAGGCTTTTGCTGGGAGGGGAGACACTTCCAGGTGACCCCGGGGAAACCCCGGGGTTGGGAGTGTCTCAGGTAGCCACCCTACAGGGCCTGACCTGCGGGGGGCTGGGAATCGCGAAAGTGCCTTAAAAACCCGGGGCAGATGCACTAGAGGATCTCCGTGGCTTGCCCTGGAGTGGAAACATTCACCGCCCTCACAGCCGTCCACATCCCGCACCCGAGTCACTGCACCCCTGGGACTACCCCGCATCCCAGGCACTGCACCTACAACCATCACACCTGGGCACGGCCCTCCTGGCATCTTCTTGCACCCCCAAGCCTTGCACCCCGGCACCATCCTGCACCCCCGGGCACAGCCCTCCAGGGGCTGCCGTGCACTTAGGCTTTGCGCTCCAGGGCTGATCTGCATCCACACATACGCTGCACCCGAGGGGCCGTGCTCCCCGGCTCCCCGAGCACTGACGCGGAGCAGCGCTGCCTCGGCCCCGGCATCGCCAGCACGACGGCGTTCCACGGCCGTTGCGCCCCGGGGAGTACCCAGCATTCCCATCACTGCAGCTCCGGGGCCCCCACACCGGACCGTGCACTCGGCTCCGCACCCCGCCTCTGCAGGCACCCCCCCGGCCCGGCCCCGGCCCCAAGCCGCCCTGCCCGCCCAACCCGCGCGCGCAGAGGAAGGGGTGGGGCGGGGGAAAGCGCCGACTGCCAATAGGCAGAGCCTGCGTCCCTGCGCCGCTCGCGTCACCGGGCGCGGCAACCGCGGCCGGCCGCCGTCCCCGCCGTGCCCGCCGTCCCCCCTGCGATTGGCTGTCCGCGCTCCGCCCGAGGGGCTGCAGGGCCGCCGCTGGCTGGCGGCGGGGGCGGGGCCGCCGGCTGTCCGCTGATTGGTGGGGGCCTGCGGCGGCCCCGCCCGGCCGGCCGGTGAAGGTGAGCGTCTCCTCCAGGCGCTGCGGGCTGCTCGTAACGGACCGGAGCGGAGTGGGCTGCGCCGCGCCGCGCCGCCATGGCCGCCTCCATCTTCACCGCCGTTCCCCGTGCGCCGCCTGTCGCCGTCTTCAAGCTCACAGCCGACTTCCGGGAGGACGGGGACGCGCGGAAGGTCAACCTGGGCGTGGGCGGTGAGTCCGCGGTCTTGCCCGGCCCAGAGGGGCCCCTCTCCGCGGGGCGGGCCGGCCGCTGCCCTTGCTGTGGCCCCGGCGCCTGCCGGAGCGGCTGGGCGGCAGCAGGAGTAGCCGGGCGCGAAAGGTCCCTGGGTCTCGGTGAGGCTGGTCGCGGGCGGAGGAGGTGACAGGTGGCGGGTCACCGGCGAGCGTGAAGGTCGCGGCAGCGGGCCTGCGCTGACCCGCCGCCGTCCTCGGGTGTCGGTGTCCCGGGCGGGCTCCTCCACGGACCGGGAGGCTCAGCGTCCCAACGGGTGTGGAAACGACGAGTCTCCCTCTCCTCGCAGCCTACCGCACAGACGAGGGGCAGCCATGGGTCCTGCCGGTGGTGAAGAAGGTGGAGCAGATGATCGCCAACAACAACAGCCTGAACCACGAGTACCTCCCCATCCTGGGCCTGCCCGAATTCCGGGCCAATGCCTCCCGGATCGCCCTGGGTGATGACAGTCCTGCCATCAAGGAGAACCGCGTAGGTGGTGGGCAGGGAGTGAGACCGTTTTGTGCTGGGAGAGCCACTGAGAGCCCCTGGGTTTCTGCAGAAGACAGAGCAGAAGAGCACAAGTGCAATAACTGCATTTTGGCAGGTTTTGAGTGTTTCTCTGACATGGCCTTTATTGGTTGCAGGTTGTTTGATGAACCCATATACTTGAAGCTGTTCGTGCAAGTAGTTGTAGTTTTGGGGAAAGACCAAATGTGGGCTGTGATGGAATTTGGTTTTTCTTTCATCTTTTAACGGCTGACCCATGGGAAACTGAAGTCGGATAATAGGCCATCTTTCCTGAAACAAGCCACTAGCTGGGAATCTGCTCAGTACCAAAAAGTAAACAGGAATAACTGAGGTCTGTTTGTAACTGTAGAAGGCGTCAGGATGGGTCTGAATACCGAAGGAGATTGAAGACCCTTGGAAGGGGATGGTGCCCTGTCTGGGGTGACACCAGGGAAGATGTCTGAGGTCCTGTCTTGCTCTTGCAAGTGCCTCTAGTCTCTGTACACCAATAACTGGGTCCACCTGGGTGGGCCCTGCTGGCAACTCTCTCTGTTGCAGATTGGAAGCGTTCAGTCCTTGGGCGGGACAGGTGCTCTGCGTATCGGCGCAGAGTTTCTGAGGCGGTGGTACAACGGAAACAACAACACAGCAACCCCCGTCTACATCTCTGCTCCGTCCTGGGGTGAGTGCTGCTGGTGGTGCTGCCCCATGGGTCAGTGAGCAAGGAAGGAATGGCAGAGGCCTGGACGGCGAGAGAGGGGTGTTCCCTTTGTGGGTGAAGGGAGCATAAGTGCCTCTGTCATCTATTTTGGTGACATTTAGGGAGATACTGGGGCTGGAGAAGGTGGCTTGCTGGAGGGGGGCCTGCTTTTCTGAAAAGTTGTTTTCTTCCTCAGAGAACCACAACTCTGTGTTTGTGGATGCTGGCTTTAAAGATATTAGAACCTACCACTACTGGGATGCTGCCAAGAGGGGTTTAGATCTCCAGGGGCTGCTGGATGACATGGAGGTGAGTAAAACTGGTGTGGAACTGGCTGAGCTTGGTGCTGTGCTGTCAGCAGCTGGCTGGACAGCATGCTCTGCCTGGAAGTGGATTTCTGCAAAAGAGACTGCCAGTGCCCAGAGCAGCTCAGGGCCTCTCCTTCTGCTGTGGGTGCCCAGTCTTGTCTGCATCCATGACTAAGACCTGCTCTCTCCTCAGAAAGCCCCGGAGTTCTCCATTTTCATCCTTCACGCTTGTGCACACAACCCAACGGGCACAGACCCTACTCCTGACCAGTGGAAGCAGATTGCTGCTGTTATGAAGGTATGGGCTGTTGCTAGGGCTAAAGTAGTGCTGAGGAGACAGAGAGCTCTTGAGCCAGCCGGAGCACTGGCATCCAAAATGGGCTGCTAGGGAATGGCATGAGATGTGGCAGGAGCTGGAAGATTTCCGCAGGGCAGATGTTGAAGGGAAAGGCTGGCAGAGGATGCTGGTTGTCTGTGCGAGGCTCACGCCTCCAAATTTTTGCTTTCAAACTGTGCCCTGGGCTTCAGAAAGGTTTCTCATGCTGGAAAGACTGTTCATGGGCACCTGCTTTTCACAGGTGCTGGATAGTAGGATACAAGGTGGTGCATTTCTTGTGCGTATGTCCTCAAATGCAGTTTTCTCCTGCATTTATCCTCTTACTGACTACTTAAGTCTTCCTACTCTTTTACCCCAGTAGAAAGGAAATAACTCCAGTTGGGTATTGCTGGACTACGTTTCCTTTGTATTCACCAGGAAGCTCAATGATCATTTTTCTCTTCTATGGGAACAGTGGGTGGTAAAGTGAAGGCTGTTGGGAAGGGATTTCCCTCTAACACTGTTCCTCCTTGCAGCGCCGGTTCCTGTTTCCATTCTTCGACTCAGCATACCAAGGTTTTGCCTCTGGCAGCCTGGACAAGGATGCCTGGGCTGTGCGATACTTTGTCTCCGAGGGCTTTGAGCTCTTCTGTGCACAGTCGTTTTCCAAGAACTTTGGGCTCTACAGTGAGTGTCTGGCAGTAAGCTGGCCCAGTAACATCATACCCAGATACATGGGGCTGGCATGCAGGGGGGTGGGCAAGAGCTCTATTTTGCCATGATCTGTGGGACCAATGGCTCACATCTCTTGACTTGTCCGCAGATGAACGTGTGGGGAACCTGACTGTGGTGGGGAAAGATGCAGACAACGTACAGCGTGTGCTTTCCCAGATGGAGAAGATTGTGCGCACCACTTGGTCCAACCCTCCGTCCCAGGGAGCACGCATTGTGGCAACTACGCTTGCTTCCCCGCAGCTCTTTGCTGAGTGGTATGTGCTGGGAGAGGGACAGGGTAGGGAGCTGTTTACCTGAGTGCTGGCCTTGGCCAGATGGCTCCAGACCAGACAGGTGCCTCGCCTCACGCTCTACTTTCTGCCTACTGCAGGAAGGACAATGTGAAGACAATGGCAGATCGTGTCTTGCTGATGAGGTCAGAGCTCCGGTCTCGTCTGGAGTCCCTTGGGACCCCAGGCACTTGGAACCATATCACAGAGCAGATCGGCATGTTTAGCTTCACAGGGTTGAACCGTAAGTACCAAGTGGCCTGGTGAAGGGAGGATTGGGTGAGCACAGTTTTGCTGGGGGTGAACTGAGCTGAAGCATTCCGGGCAGGAATCTCTTCAGGACCTCGCTGGAGTCCTGGCATCACTGCCTCTGTGGCTACGCAGGGATGAAGTGTCAGGCAGCATTTTAATGGCTAGCGATGGAAATTTTCTGCTTGTTGTGAAAGATTCAAGCAGCCTTGACTGGTTCCTTGGGCTTTTCTGAACTGTGGGGTCACTGGTCTGACCTGATGTCCCATTTTTTCCCCAGCTAAGCAGGTGGAGTACATGATCAAGGAAAAACACATCTACCTGATGGCTAGTGGGCGCATCAACATGTGTGGCCTGACTACCAAGAACCTGGACTACGTGGCCAAGTCCATCCATGAAGCCGTCACAAAAATCCAATGAAGCACATGAACAACCAAACTTACATGAAGTCACCAAAGCTGTAGTGTGTAGTCTGTGTCTTCCCCTGCTCATGGCTTGCCTTGTCTCACGTCTCTTGGCATTTAATAAAGACGGGAGCGGTAGCTCGATCAGGGATAATCATGTTTTGACCTTTTTGAAGTACCCCTTGCACTGTGGTAAGCCAGTGCCCCCAGGAGGGTGGGGGCAGCATGAGGCAGCTTGACTCGTTTGACTGACAGCAGCCTGGTCTTCAGGCATTTAGAGCCTCATCTTTAGCACACTCAAATCAACTCCATGTAACTGATCGGTTTGATTGAGGCAAAGTCCGGTGCCAGTGCAGTATGCTGTGAGGTAACAGCTCAACTGGTTGGTATCTCGTACGGCTTGTGAGCTAATGTCACTCAGTAGTATTGTGGGGAGGGGTGAAGCTCTTGCTGCACCCACACCAAGTTCTGAGCCTTATACGAGCAAACATTTGTAATTGTTACAATTGCTTCTTCGTGTTGCTGACAGGAAATTAAACCTCCATCTCTGAACACTCGCCCTGCCTTCTGTGATACTGTGCCTATGGGCTCTGCTGGCCTCTTCCCAGGCTGAGGCTAAAGCCTCTGGATCCTGATTTGTCCACTGGGGTCTTACTCGGTTTGTTTCAAGACTTTCCTTTTCCCCCTTGTGATGTGTTGTGTTTCTGATGATGGTGGTGGCTACTAATGGGGCACAGTCCTATTGGAAGAGTGTAGTTGAGAGCTCCCTATAACTCTACATGAAACTGATGAGTTCCTCCCAAGTATGTCTTGTGTTTTCTCTGCCCTGTGCTATCTAGCTCGTCTAGTCTGTCTGTACGTGCTTGCTTTGTGGATGGTTGTGTGTTAGCCATCTGACCATCTCACCCTGGCCCAGAGTTCCTGGCCTGCTACCAGTGTGTCAGAAAGCAGATCTTTCCTGTTTCACTTCTCAGCATGCCCCTGGTGAACCACCAGCTACTCATCCTGGCTTCAGCAGGGCCTGCTGGCAACAGCCTGTGTTTCTGGCACTAAAAAATAGCTGAGACCATCTGTTTCTGCTCTCTGCAATTGCTGTTCATAGACCTATTTGTGAGTTGGTATTACCACCTTGACAGAGCAGCCTCCTGCTAAGACCTTGGTGAAGAAACGGGAACGGCCGCTTTCCTTGGGTCAGTTAGTTGCCCTGATAGGTTTTGCTTGTGCTGCAGCTTAGACAGTAAAGGCAAAAATGGTGCCTTGTTCCTTTGCTGTGTTTACAGAAGCAGTGCATGGAGTTTTGTCCTTTTCAGGTTAGTGTTCATGTCACATAAGAGAGTGAGGCAGAGGTTTTTCCTCTGCGCAGGTGCGGATGGGGGGAGCTTTTTCTCCATTTTGTGTCCATCCACAGCTGAGATGATGGGGTAGTGGTTAAAAGATGACTGCTTCTAGGGATGATCTCAGGAAGAGTTGAAGGAACCAACTGCTTTTATTTCTGACATCTGTCTACACTTCTATCCTTACAAACTGCTAGGTGTGGCCCAGCCCACATGTGATCCGTACCCATGCTATGCTAGCCTTACCAGCCCTGTTTTTCCTAATGAGTGACCTGAATTTCTCCTTTTCTGTGGTGTAAGCTCATTACCCATTATCCCATTTGCCATGGCAACAGAGAACAGATTATTCCTTTCCTCTTTGCAAGAGCTTTTTATGTATTTGAAAACTTCCTCTCTCCCCTTCATATCCTTCACCAGTTAAGATTAAGTGACCCAGTTTCCTTCATCCTTTGAGGTAGGTTGTTTTTCAGCTCTTGCTTTCTTCTGGCCTCCTTTCAATTGCTGTGTGTTTCCTTAGAAGGGCAGTGCCCAGACAGCAATGCAGTTATTCCAGCCAAAGTTTTATCAACATTGGTAGACTATGAGATTTCTGTTACCTGTCAGGCTGTACTCCAGCACGTGTATCCCAGTATTGTTTGCAATGGCATGATATTAACTCCTGTTCTTCCTCAGTCTCTGGCTGCACTGCTATGGTGTAACTATATGGCTGCACTTTCCTGGCAGCAAGAGTGATAAAGAGCCCAGGTTGAGGGCAAGAAACTGAGAAGCACTTGCTGTCCCGGTCCTTTACCTGCTCCCTTCAATGATGCTGAGTCCTGCCACTCCAGCCAACTTTGGCATGGGTAGGAGGGCAGGCTGGCCCAGTGGAGAGGTTAGCACATCTTTCCCTACAGCCATACACACAGACAGGGCATTTCTCGGGGGAAAAAACACTTTTAATGTTAATATCCCCGTTGCATTCAGCCTCTACAGAAACTACTGACTGGTCTGTATCAACCCAAAGGCTTGGTGTGAGCCTCCCTTGCACAGGCAGCCGTGCACAGAGAGGAGGATGGTTCGATGCAGCGTGGAGTGGCTCTCCCCAGGGAGGGGGAGCTGCACTGGGTCATGAGCTGGGCTCCCTGCCCCGTGCCCTGCAGGGGTCTGGGAGTGCCAGGCGGTGTCGAGGGCAAGGCACTGTGAGCGTGCATGTCACTAGGCACGCCACAAACACGTGCTGGGGCCCTAAGCTGCACATGGCACCCCCTAGACAGCACATTCTCATGGTGGAGACCACATCTGTGCAGCACCCAGCACTGAGGGGCTCTGGGCCTTGCTGGGATGGGGATGGTAAATGATGCTAAGGGCAGTTTTGGGTTGGGCCGCCCCTCCCTGCGCTGCCTGCAGGGACGCTGTGCCAGACACTTCTCTACCTTTCCTTTTTCCACCTCTTCCTTGAAACCAGGTGCTACCAAGGAGCAGCTGGGCAAGGGCCCTCAGACTCCAGCTAGCTGGTCCAGGCTGCCTGGGTGGTTCAGCCCTGCTGGGGGCACATCCTTTCTCACCTGGGGATGGGGCTCTGCACAAGTCCTGCAGGGAGGGGTGGCACGAGCGGGCAGGCGGGCGAGCAGGCAGCGAGCAAGTGCAGACCTGCTGCTGTCGAACATGAGCCTCGCAGCAGGAGACCCCCATGCTGCAGACCTGGAAGACACAAGTGCGCAACCTGGTGCAGCCAGCCAGAGCTTGACCTTTTGCTGCTCAAGCCCGCAGCACCTTTCCTAGCCAGGCTCAAGGACGTTAGTGCAGACACACATTTCTAGCTCTGAGAACACGAGTTAAGGTCTCCCTCTGTCTCCAACATCCATTCCTGTCCCAAGGACGGTCGACTCTGCTGCTGTATCTCTTGACCCTACTCCAGTCCCCAGCAACATGCAAGCCCATCTGGGCTCCGAAACCACATGGTTTGGCTTTTCTGCTTGAAACTTGATTTTACGCTATTAAAATCGAGCAACCTCCCATCTGCTGGGGAAGGAATATTATGTCAGGTGACAGGTTCCTACCTCCAGTCTGCGTGGGCCTCCAGCACCGTGCTCCAGCCACGCTGCTGCTCAGGTGATTAATGGGGCAAGATTGGAGCTATCCTCTGGCATCTTCTCACCCTCTGGCGACGGCTGCTGCTTGCACCCACCTGCAGCAACAAGTGTGCCCAGGGTTGGGGTGCTGGGGAACAAGGGTGCTTAGGATGAGAGGTGCATAGGATTGGGCCAGGGCTGGGTGGCTGGCTCTGCTGAGCTAAACCTAGGTGCAGTTTTGCCTGCTGCTGGGGTACTATTTGAGAACTGGTCTGCCCCGTGCTCCACACTAGCCCCATGCAGGATGTCCCCAGAAGAGAGCTGGGAGCAGCTAACTCAGGCAGCACGGGCCTGGGGTAAAGCTCTGTCCTGGGTACTTTTCCCCTAGTTAGCCACTCACTGAGGGATCTCAGAAGCCTCCTGCCCAGCGCCTCCTCAGAGCTGCTCGGTGATGAACTGGTCCCAGTCTCTCTGCCCGGGGACTCTCCCTCCAGGACGGTGCTGCAGCACTCACTGTCTGCAAAAGCCCATTATGGCTGCAGCTCCCCAGGGCACTGCAGCCTTCAACACCCCCAGGGTCACACGTATGTGTGTCCCAGACAGACTCACTCTGCAGCTTGCTGTTCTCCTCGTTGTCAGCCAGCTCCTCCTGGATGAAGGGGATGCCCTCCATGCGCAGGAACACAGACTCACTGGGACTGCGCAGCCCCTCAGAGCGGCTGCCTGCAGGGACACAGGGCAGTCGTGGCAGCAGGGCAGAGAGGTGCTGTGCCCTAGGGCAGGATGCAGCAGGATGCCAGCCGCGGCAGCACGTCCCAGTGCCAGGGACCCCCAGGGGACATGAGTGCATGGTAACGAGGAACTACGTGCCTGCACACTCGCATCCGTGTGCATGTGCAGGCACAGAACAGTGGCCACAGGGGTCTGCCTGCAAACACCAGTGTGCCCCAGTCCCATGTGCAACTGCCTATCACACCAGTGGGTCCCAGAATGCCCCCACAGGGGACACATAGTGCTGGCTTGTGGCAGGGAAGGGATGTTGCTGGGTGACTCACACATGACGCTGTTCCTCTCATTCAGGAGAGTGGTGGGGTCCTCCTTGGGTGTCTGTGGGGTTCCCCGTGCAGTTGAAGTCTTGGTTGAATCCCTGTCAAAGGCCTCCATGTCAGGGGACTGGGGTGAGCTGTCCATCCGACTGGCCACCAGCGCATTGTGGTACTGCTGCCGAGTGACCTGGGCACACAGACATGTGTGTCCAGTTCAGTGGGCACCAAGCCCCACCAGGACCTCCCACAGTCTTGGCGGCGCCAAACCCCTGGATAGCAGGAGAGTGAGACTCCCCAGCACCCACTGGGCACCCACCAGGTTCCCGGGGCAAAGCAGGGCAGGAGGGTGCCTGGGCAGGTGTTGGCTGGGGTGCGACAGTCCCTGCCAGCCCAGTGGTACCTTGACAAACTGCACATCACAGAGGATGTGCACGGAGTAGTCGGGTGTGTAGATGTTGTTGCTGCTGCTGTGGAGCTGTGTGGTGCTGCCCCCGTAGTCGTTCTGCTCCCGGTTGGGGGACTCGGAGCGGTTGAGCCCACTGCACCGCGATGGTGACCTGTTCACTGTGGGAGGGGACAGCAGAGAAGCAAACACTCACTCTAACTCATGGTGCCTCTTGGGTCCCTGGTGCCAGCACAGGGCCAACGTGGACAGGTCACCTCCAGTGGCTGTGCCCCACACACACCAGGGGTGGCAGGAGACCTAGGGGATTTGGCAGTGGGGGTTCTTCCTTGGTGCATGCTGGCAGCAGAGGCTCCGTGCCATGCCAGCCCCATGCAAACCAAAGGAACTGGGCAGGCAGGCATCTGACCTGGCACCACTAGCAGGTTGCCTCCCTGTCACACTGACTGACTGACAGCTCTTCTGCTAACATAGGTCTTCTGCACGGCACGGCACAAATTCTCCTCGTTGCAGCTGGCAGCCCGTAGGGTTTACTTAACCTGCCTTGAGGGCATGCTCCTGTCCACCCTGACAGAAGCAGAGGCTGCTACATCAAGCTGGCCTATAGATCACACTGACTGATGGCCTCTGACACACCGCATGATGGATTTTGTCTGATCGGTGATTTATTAGGGAACAAAGGCAGCTTGTTCCTTGCACAGGTGACGTCAACTTCTTGCTGACTTTGCTCTGCTACTAAAATGCCCTCCTATTGCCCAGCCTGCCAGAAAGCAAGCGAAGCAGAGCAGTGTGTATGCAGAGCTCTGGATAACCGTGGTCAGGAGCAGCAAGTAGCAAGAAAACCCACACACCAAATGCAGGAAATTATAGAACTGCACACCGAAGCCACTGCCCCTTGTCCCCATCCCATCGTTCCTGGGGTTTGCATCTTACTGGGGAGGCTGCAGCAGGAACAGGGCTGCTATCCCCCACATGCCACCCATGCTCCAACCAGTGAGGGGCTGCCCAGCACCAGGTGCCTTGGGTGCTTCCCTCTGGGTGCTGCCTGGCATGCAGGGTGGAGGGGGCTTGGTGCACCATGTACAGGAGCTGGAAAGAGCCTGGCACATGTGGAAGTTCCTGCCCAAAGCCATGCCCATTACCTGGAGAGCCAGCCAGGGAGTCCCCTCTGCTGAAGGCGAAGGTACGGGACACTGAGACAGGCACTGCAGAGAGAGGGAAGGATGGAGAGGACAGGTGAAGGTGACGGATGGAGGTGAGGGTCAGGAACAGACCAAGAGGAAGAATGAGAAAAAGAATCACGTGCCAATAGCCCTGGGATGGGCTCCCACCACTGCTTCCAGCATCCCTTCCCACCTCTCTTACATCCTCCTGCTTCTGCTCTGGGGAGGCACTTGCCAGACCTGGGGACAGGGGCATCAGCACCAACACAGACTTGAATTCTCTGAATAAGCAGGCTGCTCTGTGACAAGGTAAGAGGAGGTGAGTCTGGGAGGGGACCAGCTCCTGCCAGGCCCGTCTGCACAGCCACACATATTCTTAGAGCCAAAGTATGGGCAGAAAGCATCTTCCTCCCACTGGCTGAGTGCTGGCACCCTGCTTTAGCCCACTGCCAGGAGAGCAGACTTTGTGGTCAGCTTGTGCCACCTGGGATATGGGCAGAAACTAAACCAAGGTATGGTACTTGGCACATGGGATGCTTCTGAGTGTGCAGGCAGGTGGTAGAGATGGGATGTGCTCTACAGGGGCAGCAGCTGGCAGGAGCCCCTCAGCATCATGCAAAGAAGAGGCATTTGAGCCCAGCTGCCTGCAGCCCCCCCACAAGGCCCAGGGTCTCCACAGACTTGGAGCAATGCTGAGAAGAGCCACCCACCCAGAGCTGCTCCGCACAGGAACCACAAGAAGTCAGGACCTCACATATGAGTCTGCCTTACCCATTCCCACGGAAAGGGTGAATCACTGGACATTCACTTTCCAGATTTTATTGCCATGGGTTACAGCAAGGGTGCAGGGGCTCCATGGGGAGCATGGAGAAATCGGCACACAGTATGAGCAATGCACTCACTAACACCTCCTGATGCCTCATCTTTGTTCCTACTGCTGGCAGCACCCATCTCAAAAGCAGTGAGAGATCAGAAACCGCTGGCTGCCAGCACCCTCTTCCCACCACGGCCGTGCTTCTCCCAGCTGCTGGCCCTCCTGTCAGGGTTGTGCTGCCCTCCTTCCAACCACTGTGCCTGCAGCATGGCTACAACACTCTAAGAACTGTCCACTACCTGTGTGATTAACGCTTTCAAATTGCTTTGAAGGTAAAACCCCTGGGAAATTTGCCCTGCAGCCGTGTCTTTCTGCTCTCCCCACTCCTCTCCCAGTCAGGTCTGTTCCATGCTCGCCCCGGACTGAAACCTTCTGCAAATAAAAATCCAAGCAAAAGCACCGGCGTGAAGCACTGCCCAGAACAACCTAATCCAGATAGGAGCAAAGGACAGGTTGATAACCACTAGCATTCCCTGCTCTCACTACCTGACCAGCCTTGGGGCTACCTGTGCCGGCTCTCTGCTGCTGCTGCTGCACCCCTGCTCTGGCCACCAAAGCCAAAGATTGCATAGCAATAAAAAAGCGCATGACGATGGTTAATTAATAACAAAATGTTAAATGCTCAAGGGTTAATGTCTGAATTCTCTACTGTGACATGGTACTGACACTCATTTCTGCTGAGCTTTGGTTCAAGGAGGAAGGAGGACACCAGTCCAACAAGGGAGCTGCCCTGTGACCTCTGCCTCCCACCCTGCCTCCTCGCTGGCCAGACGCGCAACGCCATGCACGTCCTTCGACAGGCAAGGGTGGCTGGATGACAGAAAACATCTCGTGACACCGCGGCTCACACCCTGCCTGTCCTGCCGCCTGAGCCCCAGTGGGGCCCTAGAGATGGTCATTGAAGGCATGGGGGTATTGGGCCATGCAGTAATACAGGGACTTTATTAGGATTGGGGTGTCTGCTTTTAACTCAGTTAATTCCACCCCCCTCAACTTGTGAACAGATCATAAGTAAATTGACCCATCTCTGCAATCGCTTAGTAGCCTGTTCCCCCAGCATGGGACCCCCATTTAGGTTGTGCTTCGAACCTTAGGAAGAAAAATGCATCCAGAGATGTTATGCTGAGACCTAGATGCACCATGCCAGAAGCCACAAGGCTCCCACCCACATGGGCACACTGCCATCTGTGGGCAGTGCCCCTTGTAATGTCCCCTGCAGCGCCAGCTGTGCTGGGATCCACCCACAGGGATCCAATGCATGGCTGAAACCTCAAAGGGACCTCAAAGTCCTTCTATGGGGACTCTGCTGCATCAGATCCTCAGCACATTGTTCCTCCACCAGTTTTTTAAAGCAGGTGATCTCAGTGCAGAGCCTGAGCTGCTCGGCCTGAGGAACAAACTTTTCCTTCCTCCAGTTGGCCAGTGCCACAGAGCAGAGGTTTTAACACCCAGTCTGTTCCCAAATACTTACATAGGAAAGAGGATCCACTCAGGCTGCCCGTCTTCCGCACATCGTTATCTGGAACAACAGCTGGAGGTGTAGGAATCGCAGAGGAAGGGCTCCCACCTGCCCTATGGGCACCCCACTCCATGGCCAGTCCCTTCTCCTGGTCACCAGCTGGCTTAGCCCCATAGAGGCTGAGGAAGCAAAGACAGGGCCAGAGGGAGCCCACAGAGCCCTTACCTGAGGAGAAAACAGCCATGATGGCAGGAACGCCATAGTAGGTGAATGCCCCGTTCTCAAACCGCAGACCTTCCTTGCCAACCTCCACCTCCACTTTCCCCTGGAGGAAGGAAAGCCCACTCAGAAGGCAGGCACCCCGCACTTCTGGCCACCAATCCTCCCAGTGCTGCAGGGACTCCTGCCATCCCATACGAGAAGATGGGCATCTCCACTGGCAAAAGTAGCTCAGAGCAAGGTGGCAAGGAGAGATAGGTCATCCCTTTGCCACCCTCTAATCTCCACTGCCCCAGGCACCTGTAGGATGAGGACAAAGTAGTCGACAGGGCGGTTGCGCTGGTAAAGGTAATGCTCTGCTGCCTTCTTGTTCTTTCGGTCATACTTGAGCTCCTGGATGACATTGGGGTGTTTCAGGAGCCGCAGCAAGATCTTCTCAGAGAGGTAGGGGGACTTGAAAGGCTCCACTTCTAGAGGGAAGGCAATACAAACTCGTTCAGTGAGGCCAGGGCTGCCAGGAACCCCTTGTCCTCTGATCTGTGTGGACTCAGCCTCAGCACCCTGTTGCACAGAAGGGAGTCAAATGGAAATCCATGATGATGGAGCAGCAGGAGGCCCAGATTAGGGTCCAGGAAGGTGGAATCTGCCTGCTAAGGAGGAAGCCTGACCCAGAAACAGCTCGAGGATGTCCTACAGGGCTGGCACTGCTGCAGGGAGATGCAGAGTTTACACAAGGGCAAGGATACCTGTTGCCATGAATCGATGTGTAGCCAGGAGGAGCTGTGGGGAGATCTTCACCTTCATCTCGCTCTCTGAGAGCCTGAAGATGGAGAAGTCCTGAGGCTTGCGTCCCCGGTGGGGCACCCGCTCCTTCTTCCGATTGTCCGCTGCAGGAAAGAGAGCACAGCGGTCACCCACCTGCAGCAGCCACAAAACCTGCGCAGCTGCAGGGCCCCATATCACATGCACACGTATATAGGGAGGCACATCTTGCTGCACCTTATGGCAGGGCTGCTGTGGAGCAGCAGCTGGAGCAACAAGGCGCACAGAACATGCCATGCGTCACAGTCAAGGAAGCAGCTCCCTGGGGAGGGAGAAGAGTGGTGAAACACTCTTTCTCAGGAACAAGTCCTGGGTTGCCCTGGCTGGATGCATCACCCAGAGTTGAAAAGCTTGGGAACCACCCATGGGCACTTCATGCCCAACACATGTGTCCTGGGTCAGGCCCTGCCCAACTACCAGCTGCTAATGCTGGTGTTTCTCTTATCTTGAGCAATTAAGACTTTTCCCACCATGATTTTGAATTGCTCTGGGGAAAGACCATGATTTGCTCTGGCCTGTTTCCTACCCACATGTCTGTCTGTCTGTGAGGGCTCCCACCCTGGCTCCTGCAACGGCAGTAGCTGCTCTGGGACACTAACTGTACAGATCCGTCTCATCCAGGATCTCGGATTTGATGATCTCCTCAATGACATCCTCCAGGGTGACAATGCCCATCACCTCGTAGAACGGGTCTCCTTCCCCTTCATTGTTCACTCGCTGCACGATGGCCAGGTGGGACTTCCCTGTGGAGGGAGAGCAGAATGGCAATGAGATCACCACCCCTGGTGAGAGGAGTCCTCAGCATGGTGGGCTGGCAGGTGGACAGGGCTCAGTGGGAGGCACAGATCACAGCCAAACCTCAGAAGTAGCAACTGTCATCCCAAACCAACCCAGCCATACTAACCCAAGGAGAAGGCCTGGACATGCAGCCCAGCCTAACAGGGCTGTTACTGCCCAGACTGATTTCTAAGTGTCACAGGACTCTGCCTGGTTCTTTTTTTTGGGGCTGCTTGCTTTCTTTACCCAGGCAATCTGCTCCATTTAGTCACTCCATTTAGATCTTTGACAGCCTCCTGTGCAGGAATGAAGTGTACATTATACCAGCTGCTTCTTGTCTACCCTCAGCTTCATTGGCACCAGCAATTCTAACAGAGCAATGAGACAGCGTCCTCCAACGCAGAAACGTTAGCGTGTCCTTGAGCTCTACTTGTTTCCCTCATCCTCCTGGTGTTTTCTCATTCTGTTGTTAATCACCTTTCCTATCAAATTGCCAAGAACGGCTCCCCGACATCTTTCTATCCATCACTGTCTGGACTGATCCTAAAGCTTAAAATAAGGGTAAAGCCTCTAGCTCCTTGGAACAGCAGCTGGTTTTAATGAACAAATGCGTATGTTTGCTTACAGCTTTCAGCCCAGCTCCTGTAGAATTCTTGGGCGAACCATCTGGACACAGAGGTTGAATGTTTTTCAAGCCATTAGCTTGCACCTGAATGGTTTCTCCAAACCCTGCCCCTGACAGCACCTCCTCTCTGATACCTTAAACAAGCAGACTGGGACCAGGACCTTCAGCTGCAATGACAGTGACTCCTGCTTAAAAGTCACAGCCTTTCTCAATCACAGTTTCAGCTTCCTCACTTGCCCCAGTAAGCTGGTAGCTCTGCTGACACATTCTCAGGCTTCTTGCTTTTGGCGTACTTGAAATATCACTATTTGTTTTTGCACGTTCAACTCTCTGTAAGCTGTTTTGACTTCTTCAACTTCTCCCTTCCTTTATTGTCTAGTCTGATTTATGCTCTTGCTCAGCAGCTTGACCAGAACACAACTTCCAAGCCAGAAACGATTTCTGGGTTTCTAGCTCCAGCGTATTCTTGGAGCTGCCAACGAATAGCACTGGCTTTCTTACTGCCCTTGTTGCTCCTATGCTACTCAGCAGTACACTCAGGTTCTGAACCTCTAGTTTTACTTAAAATGATAAAAAATGTCCTCTAACAGCCCCACAGACAACAACTTACCCTCTTGTCTACTCTGCTTCCCTGGAGTCTCCTGTTGCAATGCCACCGCAAACCCAACTGTACTGTGGGCACTACAGGGATTTCCAGAAACTTGCAAACACCTCGTTTCCCCATGAGCCTGGAGCTGAGGTCCTTGAACATCAATGGTCACCTAAAAGGGGGGCAGGTCCCTTCTACTGTGCAGCTGCCTCTGCATCTGTTTCTCCCATAAAGCTTCCCTGACAAACTCTCGTGCTGTTCTGGGTGAGGAGATGTGAATGCTGTTTATCTATAGAGATGCAGTAGGGGTGGGCTCCTGCCTGCTGCACAGCTTCCTCCTCACCCACTGGTGTCTTCTGCCTCATCCCGTCAGAGGGACAGGGAGGAGTGTATCTAGGGCAGCCCATCACTGAACACATCTTGATGGGGACCGTGCGACAACCTTCAAATAACCCTGCCTCGGATCTTAGATGAGCAAATGATGTCTCAGCTGAAGACCAGCACTATACATTTCTCACAGCAAAGCTTGGGTATTTTCCACAGTATAAATTCCCTCCTCCTCATACCAAGCTTTTATTGCAAGACTTCAGAAAGTAGCTCGCTGCCTCCCACGCCTACAGAATTAGAAATGAGAACATAACATTGCAGCAAGTAGCACTGAGATGCACTTTCAAAAACCAAATCGATAGCCTCCGGGCATTGAAAATTCAGCATGTTCTTTGGAACCAGCTATTTGACTCCTTTTTATAGAGGGGTTCGTGCATCTCGTCTGTTCGGTGGGTAATAAACCAACATGATTTGAGACTTGGAAAGAAAAAAACACTGGAGCTGGCTGCAAGACAGCAGCAACAGCTACGTTTCATCTTAGCAAAGTCCAACTTTTGAAAACCTCTCCTTTGCCAAAACCTGCTCCCAAACACTGAGGCCATCTGGTCTCCTACAAGTCCTTGGGTGAGCGAGGAGAGGGGAGAAGTTATTTCTTTTGGCAGAAAGCTTGTTGATAATGACATTTGCATGCAACCCAAAACCACCAAGCCCTTACAGAAAGCTTAGGTGCTACTTAAAGGCAGTCAGAGACTAATGGAAGCAACTCTTTTTTTGGCCAAACACCTACATCGACACTGTAATTTACTCTAGAGTAGCCTCAGAAAAATGTAATTCCAGCTCCATGTTCACATAGCAGCAAATTAGATTATTTAGAAATAACCCAGCACTGTTAGTCTGGAAGGAGACCTATGGTTTCACTTTGCTGGGGGCAAAGCCAGGAGGGCTGTTAAGAGTGCTCAAGAGTTCTTTATTTTCACAGAAAATAAACACTTGTAGCCACGCTATAAACCCCCAGGTTTAAGTTTCCAGGCTAACACCGCCATTAGAGATGGAACAGGTACCCAGCAATGGATGGAAAACTGTTGCAATTCATCTGTTTGCTCCTAGCCCCTGCTAAGACAGTTGATCAAAACACACCCCAAAATCCACTCCCACCCCTCACAGAGCTGGGTGTATGACTGCTGCTCCCAGTTGATCCTTGATGGGACAGGGCTGACTTACCCTGACTTTCCACCTGAGGGATATGAGATCGTTTGCAAAGTCCTGCACCCCAATCCAGCTGGGCCCTTGGTGTCCTCCCATCACTTTCTTTTTAACACACCCTATAAATTTGGCAGCAGAGGAGGCAGGGCTTTGTCAGTGTGCTGGTTGTATGGTCATGGCTTGTTTTCCTGTGAGCTGGGGAGGCTGCAAGCTCAGCTGTGTGCCCCTGCCCAGCCCCAGGAGCAGTTATACTTGAACAGAGAAGAATCTGTGGCTTTTGGAGCAGATATGAGGGCAGAAGCTGGGCTATTTTATGAGATGGAAGCAATGTCCAAGGGAAGGTGGCATACAGGCAGACCTGGGGATATCAGAAGGGTCACATTCTCTTCTCCTGCTGTTACCCTGTGGGTCTGCCTCAGTGGAAGTACAATAGAGAGATAAATCACTTTAACAAAACCCCAAACTTGATCTAAACCAGCTTTAAGATCTGTAAAACTGATTCCAAAATCTGTGCTATTGTAACCATTGCTTGATAGCTCAAACGAAATGAATTACAGGGGGGAGCTGCTTCCCAACTAGCAAGCTGTCACATGTGAATTTTACAGGGCTATCACTGATGCAGGAAAGCACAGTGAAACACTTGAGATTCAAAGCCTTGGTTTGGCAAATGCTAGAACAAATGGGCAATTAACTTTACTTGTGCAAGTAGTTCCACTGGCCTCCGCAGGGCTGCTCTCGCACAGGAAGTCTATAGGTGATTAAGTGTCTGCTCAGCATGGAATACAACTGTACTAAATTCTTTATGAGCTATATGAAATCTGCTCTTTTCAAACAACAGCTTCGGGGGAAAGTTAATGCCTCAAAATGCTAAATTACAGAGCTAATATAAACAGCTGAAAGCTTCCGGATGGAGCAAGCACCTGAACAGATATCTAAAGCTTCTATGTCCATTTTTAGGAGGCTTCCTTTTCATGGGTACCTAAATGACCTTGGATTCATAGATCCACCTCAAGGCGTCCTTGCTGATGGGAGAACAGGATCTGAACACATGGAAATACCTTTACTTGTGGGAAAGAAAGTGCTGTTGGCTGCAAACACAGCCCAGAGTACTTCCTTATCATTTTTTCATGCAGGTGCTCTGCCAGAGGAATGTTAAAGATGCTTTAGTCTTGTCACTCGTTCCACAGTATGAGCATTCTGAGCATGAAATGTATTTTCATGAATTTTATGGTAATATCTAAAGCTGTTACTAGGAGATCAAAGGTACAGGCATAAGCTATGAACCATTTACAGCTACAAAATAGAAGGAAAAAAAAAAAGAGTAATTTATAAATCACGTTGATTCATGAAACGACCGTGATGTTTTCTGTGTGCTTTTGATTAGAGCTCTTCTCTGAGCCAGAGGCTGCCAGCATCTCCATGTCCCCTTGCAGACCTGCATCTGAAGTGAGGACTCTGATTTGAACCTCTCAGACTGGAAAGGGGTGCGAGCGTGCCCTTGTGTTACCATGACTTGGCACCAAGGGTGAAACCACACACACTTGAGGAGCTGCACCTAGAGGCAATAGACATCTACACCTACGAGGCAGGAAGTAACCAGGAGGGCTGTGGGAGCACTCGGCTCTGTGGGGAATTGGAGCTATGTGAAGGGAAAACTGAAAATCCTAATTTAATCCAGACCTTCCTCAGTGATGACAACTTCATCTGCGACATCTGTCTCTAGTAGAATACAAAAGTCTTTCTCATACTCTGCTTGGGTGCTTTCCCTAATCCTAAGGAAAACTGGGAATAAATGGAATATTTAGAATAGCTGATGTATTACCATTGACAATACAGATTAGGAGGGTAAGGGGGAGATTAAGAGGAGACAATGCATCTCATCTTCCATCTGCTGTACAACAGGGTTCTGTCCTCCTGGATATGACTCTGCCTGTCCACAAATGATAGGTCCCCTTACATGTCACTTGGAGCCTGAGGATGCTGAGGCCTCCTGAAGCTCAAAACTTCTAAAGAACTAATGCAAAACTGTTTCCACTGGTGTCTGTAGCATAGGCCATTTTCTTCTTTCTCACAGCTCAGTCTGAAGGTGCCTTTGACAACTCCCGAGAGAGATGGCTGGCTGGGTGCCCTCTCTCCCTGCATGCTTTGAGGAACTCTCTCTGGAGCAGGCCTGCTCCTGAGCTTGCTGGGGGAGGGTAAAGCAGCCCAGGGTTCACACAATAAGATTTAGCACAGTTTTCGGGGGAAAGGAAAGTAATGCCTCAGGCAGAGTTGCTACATGAGTCACTGAAACCTTCTTTTGCGTATCAGCACCTCACCCACTCTCAGCCAGGCAATCGTACTTTGTGGGATGTGTACAGGATAGCTCCTGGGTAACAACCAGCTCCTTAATCTATAAAACTGGCTAGGGAGGTCATTGCTTCAGAGCCACTACCTTAGGCACCTCAATGACGTCACACATGCAGAAATCTCCTGAAGGCTGATTGAAATTTCAAGTCATGCTTTGTGATTGCAATGACTTGCACTGTTCAGGACAGTATGAAAAGCAGATGAAGTGGTACTGCTCCCAGTTCCTGGCAAGTGTAAGCACCTTCTCCAACTACATTCAATTTATAGAAGTGTAATAGAGGCTGTGGAGTGTTTTGAAAAGTAAAGACAGATCCTAGGGCAGAGCTGTCCTCAGTAGGACAGGCTGTTTTCCCAGCTAGGCCAGGAAGCTTGGTTTTGGAGAATTTACTTTTAGTAACTCTTAAAACATGCCAAACCACAGAAGGCTAATTTAAGTTGCACCTCAGCCTCTGCCCTGCTCCAGGAAAATGGACAAAGAACAGATTTCTACTTTTCTGACAGAGAAAAATAACTTGCTGAGAAGTGCTGCTGCTATATACAGAGTTCTCCAGGAAACGAGTCAACAAAATATGTAAATTACTTGAGGAATTGGACAAGACTATGACTTCCTAAGGACACTACAGAACAAGGAGATGGACATCACAGAAAAACTCCCCACGAGAAGTTATATCACAGGACTGAAGCCACAACATGCATAGCTTTGGTTATATTCTAGGGATGGAGGAGAAATAGACTGCATCACCCACAGCGTTTCACACTGAATGAATGCATAAACCTCTCCTTCCAGCTCCATATTCCCAAGATGAAGTTTATCCTACTGGTACCTCATCTGCCCCTCTACATTGCTCTAGCTTGCTAAATATGGTGCAGTTATTTCTCTGGTATATTAGGTATTTCCTTCTGGGAGCCTAGAATAAAGCCAGGTACTCATAAATGAACCAAAACAAATCAGCAAGAAATTGTCTCCCTTTTTTTTTTTTGACTCCTTCATTAGCTTCAGCTTCTTTCAGGCTGCAGGTGGCAAAGTTACTGTACTGGTATATATTTTCTTATTTCTAGACCAGTGGGGACACATTTTGTGCAGTGTCCCCCACTTAGCACTTCTATGTAAATGCTGCACAACTATGCATGTCTTCTAGTATGTGTGTCATTGCAAGCACAAAGCATGGCTTGAAAGTCAAGTCAGCCTTCAAAAGATTTTTTCCTCTATAACCCTACCTAGCTTGCCTGAAAAGATGGCAAATTGGGTGTCTAAGCCTCGTTATTTCTCAATTCATTCCACTGACTTTTGATGAGAAGATAAAGTCAAAACCATCTTCTAGCACAATTATTTTCTTCCTTCAGCTGGACTTGTTTCATGCTGCTGTAATGTTGTTTTTCAATACAGTTTTTACAGCTGCCTCCTCTTTCGGGCTGTGGGTTGAAGTCCAAGATATCCTCTCACAGGCCAGCCCTCAACCTTCCCTCCCCACCACTGCTCTTTGCAGCCTTCTCTGGGTTTTTCCCAGTTCCCATTAGCCCCACAGATTTAACCACCGTCCTCTAGGAAACAGATCCAAAAGAGACATTGAACAATGCCAGCAGTAGGAGGCTTATGAAGGAGCAGATGTGAAAGGTTTGACCAGTTCTGCTGTGATGGGACAGCAGCCAGGTTTTGTCAACTAGGAACTCACAGATACTGTAACCACCTTGGACCATTAGCTCACCAGGTGTTACTGAAGCGTATGCTGTTATTTTCATACTATTTGAATGTTTTGGCATGCTCATGCTACAGAATTGCCCTTCCCCAGATCCATAGAGGGTAATTCCACCTACACAGGGTCCTGTTGGGGGAGAAGGGATTTGCAGCTCATCTATGGATTAAAGTCAAGGCAAACATCAATGCATCTTAATGGCACGAAGCTCAAATGAGGTTAGGTGTGAAAATACCTAGAATCAAATGAAGGAAAACTTTCCTTCAGACTCTGCTATATAAGACTGGAGAGGGAGAAAAAAAAAAACAACAGATCATCTTCATAGTTAGGATAGAACAATGAGAAAAAAAAGAGACGCGTCAGGTAAACAAGGATAATACAGTGTGATACCAGTGAGTAGGAGGAGAGACAGAAAAAGGAAAGTGCCACCAGAGATGGGAGCAAGAGTCCCAGAGTGTTGTATTTAATTATCCCTTGACATTTGCAGTAGGAAACAACAAATGTTTGTGTGCTGTGGCAAGGAGCTCTGGCAGTGAAATTGTGTTACTGATACATTATGTAAAAAATGACATTATGGGTAGAGTCAATGTGGCAGAACATTAATCATTAGTGAAACAGATCAGAAATATACATTGCTATCCCGGAAAGAAAGATATAAAATGTGATAGATATTTAGTATAAACACTGGAATAGTAAGAAATAAAGGATACAAGAATTGAGTTAATCATAGAAGGAAAAGAAAGCTGGCAAGGTTTCTCTAGAGGTTTATCAGAGACCAAATGACCTGGGAGATGGTTATCAATACTCATCCTTACCAGAGACTTTAATTTCCTAGAAAGGTGGCCTTATCAGTGGGAGCATTTGCTGTCCTGCAGGAACCTTGGGTGTGTGAAGTGATGAATGCCTTCATTAAGCACTTGCTGAGCTAACAAGCAATCAGCTTACTCTTTAATTAGTAGAGGTGTCACAGAGGACTTGGCCATGGAAAGCAAACTTGATTGGATCAAACAAGATACTTCATCATAATTCAAATAAGACACAGAAAAGGAGACAGTGATGAAGATTCTTAACTACAAACAGGAAATCTTTATTTTAGAAATTAAATAGTTGAGTGAATGGGACTGAAGGCAGCTGGCAGAAAATGTCTGTTGCAGTGCAGAAGTCAGCACGGTAACCTGTGTTTGGAACTTGGAAAAGAGTTTAGGAGGGGTTCAAGGCTAGGCTGGCAGTGATCAAATCCCTATAAATGGAAAGATGAATCAGAAGAGAACAGCAACACCTGTGGACAAAAACATTTGGGAGAAGAGCTGGAATTGCTAGCCACCACACTGAGTTTGATACTAAGACCAAAAGCAAGGCTTTTCAGCCACGTAATTTAGAAAACACCAGGAGAAATGAGGTGGGAACAGAAATAAGTTTTAGGAAGAGCTCCACATAGGGGCTGTAGCAAAATGCCCCAGAAGACCACGATGGCAAACAGATGTAAGGCGGGGGGGAAAGAGCCTGGAGTAAAATGCCAAGAATTTAAGAGTAAAGCTGAAAAAGAACGGATAGTTTTCCTTTGAGATGAGGAAATAGCATGTGAAAGTGTAGAGCAGGTAGCAAGGCTTGTTAATGCACCTGTCAGCTCAGGCAGCGACATACACAAAACATCTCTGTTTAAGCAGGGCAGAGAGGACAGCAAGGCAGTGCAAGTCCATTTCAAATTTGGAGGGGGAAGTAGCTGAAAACACGAAAGTATATCAGCTAAAGTGCAGAGGAGGGTGATCAAGGGAGTCTGTGCCAAAGTCACCTGACCTCTTTGGTAACACGCAACTCTAGACAAGGGAGAGGTAGCAGAGATGTCAGGTGAACTTGAGTAACATTGTAGTATTGTGCAAGAAGCCATAGTTAAAAAGGAACTGTGAAGCACAGAAGGAATTAGGAAGAGGAGAGACAACTGGCTATGTTAGAAGAGGCATGGGGCAGGGTGGGAAGGAACTACTGCAGCTCATCAAGGCTGGCCACAGAGAACAATCAATGCTTTTGCTAATGGTCTCAGCATAAAAACCAGGAATTTGCTGATTTGCACTGCTGGGAGTCTCCAGTCTGAGGGGCAGAGAAGGTAGGTGCATGTCACACAGAGCTCCTTTCCCTGTGACCCTAAGAGACAGTGGGGACACAGCTGTGCATCTCTGAAGAGAATGCTGACCAGCATGGATCTCATGATCACTTTCCTGGAGCATAAGTAGTGTCCTAACCCTCTCTCTTCCCAGCTCTAAAAATGAGAACAGAAATGACTTATAGAGAGGCTTATCTAGGATGGACCACGTTGGCCTTTCTCACATGATCAGTTCTGCCTGCGGCACAGCAGCCCCAGGCAGCCCAGGAGCCAGTGCAGTTCTGCATTACATCATGCACAATGTCACACTGCAGCCATTTCTTAAAAGACTCACTCACCACACTATGACGTACCAAGCAACACAGAGCAAAACACAATTCCCTGTGTTCGGGGGAAAACCACATGCTGTGTGTTTTTCAAAGGTATAGTTAATGAAATACAGCTCTCAGCATCTCTAGGGCTGCTGGCAGCTGCTGCATTATGAATCCTGACACAGCTGCAAAAAAAGAAAAAAAGTACAGCTTTTTCTAAGGGTTTAGGTTTTTTTCTTCCTTTAAACCACTTGCACAGAAACACTTTCTAGAGGTTCTTCTCATTGCTAAGCTGAAAATGTGAGAGCTGAGTAATAAGATGCCATCTCCTGCCATAAACTCCACGCAGAACAGCACGGTATATACTGCCGTGCCTGGGCAGGGGTGTGAGGCAGACACTGTGCCCATGCTTCCAGATCTACGGAGAGACATCAGCCCTGTGAAGTGAGCTCACCTGCTGAGCCAGCAGCCTCTGAGGCCAAAAGCTCTTAGTCTCCATACCATCACAGGCACGACCAGCATGCAGACCCTCGATCCACCTGGGGGCTGTTCCACCAGGTAACACCAAGGTCACTGCCACACCAGCACATGCAGAGTCCAACTCACCCCAGCATCCCCGGTACCTGCCGGGTCCTGCCAGAAGGCCATGTGGGGTGGGCTGTGGGGACTGCTGACCTGCGAATCACTAGGGGTGCAGAGGGGTGCAGGGAGAGCCCGGGTGGTGGTGGCCCGGCAGCCTCACCCTTCTTGAACTCCTCAAGCAGCGTGTCGAGCCGTGTGTCGTTGAAGACACAGTGGAGTGGGCGGCGGTAGAAGCGGGTGACAGTTTGCAGGGGGGTGCAGTCATCAGGGTCGACAAAGGCCAGGTCCTTTACGAAGAGCAGGTCAACAATGTTGTCGCGACGGTCACCCTCGTATACAGGGATGCGAGTATAGCCGGAGCGGAGGATCTCGGAAACGGTGGCGAAGTCCAGCACAGCATCGGCACGGAGCATGAAGCAATCGGCCAGTGGCGTCAGCACGTCCTCCACCACCTTGGTTCGCAGCTCCAGCGCGCCCTGCACCATGGCCAACTCCTCCCGCACCAGGTCGCCGTGGGGCCCGGCGGCGCGCAGCGTCTCCAGCAGCCGCTCCCGCGTGGAGAAGACGCTGAGCTCCTGCCGCAGTGCCCAGTCCAGCAGCCGGCTGAGCGGGTAGCAGAGGGGGAAGGCGGCCAGCATCAGCAGCCGGGTGAGGCACAGGGTGCGGGAGGCGATGGCCAACCCGTGCCGCGAGCAGACCGAGTAGGGCAGCACCTCGCCGCCCAGGAAGACGGCGGCGGCGCACAGCAGCACCGGTAGCCAGGGCGCTCCCCGAGGCCCGCCGGCCGCCGCCGCCGCCGCCGCCCCGCCGCCGGGCAGCGAGGCGCAGAGCCAGCCGGCCAGCGCCGCGTTGGCCCCTGCCTGCCCCAGCAGCAGAGTGCAGAGCAGGTAGGTGCCGCCGCCGCCGCGCACCGCCTGAACCCGCCGCGCCTGCTCCCGCTCGGCGGCCGAGCCGCTGTTGCGCAGGACGCGGAGCTCTAGCGGGTCCAGGGAGAGCAGCGAGAGGCGCAGCCCGCTGAACAGTGCCGACAGCCCTAGCAGCAGCAGGGCGCCCAGTGCCCGCAGCCAGCCCGCCTCGGGCAGCGGCAGCAGCCAGGCGCCCAGCGCCGGGGCCGCCGGCCGGACCCGCAGCAGGAAGCCGCCCGCCGCCCCGTGGTGCGCCCAGGCCCGTCCGTCCCAGGCGCAGAGAGAGAAGAGCCGCCCGCCCGGCGCCGCCGCCGCCGCCTCGCCCTTGCGCGGCTCCCGCACCCGCACCTCGGCCAGCGCCGAACCCGCCGCCCCGCCCGAGCGCAGCGGCCCCACCACCTCCACGTCCGAGGCCCAGGCGCTGCGCTCCCGGCACCGCTCCGCTGGGCCCCGCGCCGTCTTGCCCCCTCCCGCCGTCGCCGGAGCCGCCTCCTCGATGAAGACCAGCCGCGGTTCCTGCTCCCCCGCTGGCCCGCGGCTGCCGTTGCCCTCCGGCGGCGGCTGAAAGTAAAGGCGCAGGAGGAAGCGGCTCCCCTCCGCCGCCTGCACCGCGCCGCCCTCCAGGGATACCCGGCCCGGCGCCGTGTCCTCGGGCCTCAGCCCGAGCAGCCAGGCAGCCCCGGCCGGCGGCCGCGGCGACAGCGAGAAGAAGAGCAGCAGCACAGCTCCCCGGCTCCGGCCCCAGCTGCTGCCGCCGCCGCGCACCGGGCTTGCCGCCGCCATGCCGCTGCGCCGGCACCGCAGAACCGCCCGCCGCACCGGGACTGCAGCGGGGAGTCGGCACGGCACGGCGCGGCGGCACACGTGGGCGAGGGGGGTGGGCAACTGCCGCGCCACGTGCGACCGGGAGGAGCCAGCGGGACGGGGGCGGGTTCGCCCTCCCGCCTCGCACCGCCCACGGGGGAGCATCCCCGCAGAGAGCAGCACATCTAGTGTGGCGCTGCCGGGGCTGCCCCGGAGCCCATCCCCGGGGGCAGGGGACCGCCCCCACCCCCTGCGGCCCCGAGCAGCAAGCCCTGCCCCAGCTGTCCGCGGCCGCTCACGCTCCCGGTTTCATCCGGAGCTGCTTGCGGGGTGTGCCCGTCCCCGTGCGCTGGGCATTCGGGGGATGCTGAAGGGCTTCTGCCAGCAGTCTCTGGAGCTGCGATCTGCAGTCAGCCTCCCCCTGTTATCTGCCAAGGCCCATCTCTTTAGCTTTTCAGTTTGTATTAATCTCCCTTCTTCCCGTGGGAGCGATTTTTTTTTTTTTTTTTAATAGGGGAGAAGGATAGTCGTTAGGCTTGCAGTCTTGCTAGGAAACTGTAACTAACATTTATTCTCATGTCTAGACCTGAGGTGGAATGGGATACACAAGCGGGCTTTATCAGCCCAAGTGTTACTTGGGGACTATTGAAACTTTACGATCGTCCCTGGGCCAACATCCACGACAACCTTAAAATGAGGCTGGGAAGCTGGAAAAGAGTCAGTTGCTTACAGTTATAACAGTCTTACTAGTGGCAAAGCGGGAAGCTGGTCAGAAAATGTCATAGTGGAAAAGGCAGTGCTCAAAAAAAAAAAAAATCTGATTATTCACTCATTATTGCACCCGTGAAAATGGGCCACTTTCTGTGTCAGTATGTCAGCAGGCAGATAGGTGTGAAAAGCTACCAGGAAGATCTGTGCTCCTTGCTGTGTTAGGAGAGACTCTTCCCACTCTCTGGGAGAGGCAGCTAATTATTTTTCCAAGTTTTGTTAATTCACCGGGATTTCACAGGGGCTGTGTGCTGCTTCACAAAGTCTTGCTGATCTTGCCCTTTCTCATGGCCCCCTAGCTCTAGCGGGGAGCTTCCAGCTGCTCTATCTGGGTAGAAATTATGGACTAGCCAACTGTAACCTCCTTTTGCAGACTGTACCCAGACTTGTACCACCTGAAGAACAGATCTCACAAAACTGTCCGAAGCAGTACCCGGGGTGACCAGGGACAAGGTCAGTCTGCTCTTGCCTTCCTGCCTGCTGGTGGTGGCGATGGCGTGCCCCTTCCCTGTTAGGACCCTGTGGGAACTACTGTCTGAGACATCCCATATTTCTGAAGCTGCAGGCTGTTTGTTATCAGTGCTGAATTTCTCGCAGATTTCTTGGTGCTGGTAATATTGTAAAGATGATTTGTGCATCACTGCCACAGCATTTTGGATCACTGCTTGGTAGCTGTGTATCCGTGTTGGTGGTTACTCCTTTTTATTAACTTGCAGTTTAGATTCCTGAAAGATTTTCTGGTCATAAGTTTCTCAGTATCGGAACAGAAGACTGTGAATTACAGGCTTGTTTTTTCAGTTAAGAAAGTACTTGGCAAGTACTCTTGTCCATAGTACCCTTGTCACCAGAAATCCTCCGACAGCAATTTGGAGACTACTGGTCTAGATTAGTACCATTAAAAAAAAAAAACAATCCAAAACCCCCAAAAAGCGAAAAAACATGGTACTTCAGGAGTAGGAACCACAAGGTGGCGATCTCTCTCCTTACTTCTACTGGTAAAATAAATCTCTGGCAAAGAAAATCTCAGAGATTAACTGTGTAAAGCTGTAGAGACAGTTGGTCATGTCCCGTATCTTCCAGATTTGTAACGACATTAGTTTCAATGCTGGATTTTCTCGTTTGAACGCTTTTTCCTTTTGGATGAAACTCTCAGTTTTGAAGAAGTGGCTGATCTTTGCTGGCTTTTCCATACTTTGCCCCAAGATGGGCACCAGATGTTGCTTATTAGATTGCTGACTACCAGTGCTGCTTGCGTGCAGGCTGGCAGAGCTACTGTGTGCTCGGAAAGAAAGTTTCCCCCCACCCTGGAGGCACTAGCTGGTTCAGGGTATTGCTAACCTCAAGTTATGTTAATGCACAATGTAACAGTTGCATCAGGATCCTGAAATGCCTCAATAGGAGCAAAACCAACCTGGAAGTTAGGACTAGGCAGTGACCTGTAGGTTGAGTGTGGCGTATGGTCTCAAGGGGACTGCAAAGCCTTAGTGACAATAGCTCCATTCCCACAAAAGGTGTGGCCACAGTGTGGAAAAATGCAGAAGAGAAATAGTGCTCAGTTTGGGGTGGAGCTGCCCCATTCCTGCAGTATCAAACACCATCTGTTGCAATGAGCTCCATCGCGATCAAGACATAGTTGTGTTCTTGCCAGACATTAGCTTACATGTGCTACATGTAAAAGTAAACTGGTGCGAAAGCTGTGGGCTGATGTGCTTTCAGGAGGATTTTGCCCTGCATAAGTGACGACGTGCTAGCCAGCCTCTTGCTGAGAGGATGCGCTCCAGAAGTTGCAGGTGTGTGGCTGGATCGTTTTCAATGAGTCAAGATAGGAAATATCTTCCAAAGCTGCAAATAAGACAAAACAAACTGAGCTTTAGCACATACTCAATTGATTGAGTCTTTGGCAAAGTATGACATGACTTTGCAAAGCTCTTCCTGAGGCCTGTCCCTGCTATATCCTGCCTGGTGGGTCCTTCAGCAAGCATGACATAGGTGTCCTTGTTTTCTTCTTATGCTGAAGCCTCATTCTCTTAGCTGTTCTCCCCTTACAACATCGCTCTTCAGTTAGGAATAATAACCTGCTTCCTGCTCACCAGGACTGCTCAAGCTCTGCTTTACACCATGTTTGCCACCACTGAGCTCTGCAGTGTCTATGTCACAGCCTGCAATGTCCATGTCCCTGACAGAGGTGACATCTTTGGTCACAGCTCTTCCAGCTCTGTGCAGGTCCAAGCAGGACCTGGAGGAGGGAGGAAGTGTGGACGTGAGTAGTTTGGAAAAGTCCCTTCATGTTACCTTGACTTTAAGATCTGAAGTTAGCGTTCGAGAGCCTACGGGTTGCAATTTGCTTCCTTCCTGGTTGATGGGAGCACAGGGGCTCTGCTGTCTGCTGGCCCTTTAGAAAAGGGCCAGGGGCCGCTGCGGGATGGATAGTGGGGATAGACATGTTAGCAATCCAAATCATGATGGGAAACAGAAGGAGTAAAGAAAATCTGGAGAATTTTTTTTTTTTTCCCTCCAGAAAGCAGGAAGAAGTCTAGCAGACACAAGGCTGGCTTCTCCTGGAACATGTGTACAATGTGATTGTCACTAATGCTCTGTAGCCAGCTGAGAAAAGATACTTTCCTCAAGTAAGTGAAATAAGCACAGAGATGTGGGATATATGATAACTTCTGAGGCAGAAGGAATAAGACCCCAGGCAAGAGAGCTCCAAACAGTGCACTGTGTCTTTTCTTTTTCCCATGTCTGAGTCTGTGATGTTCAGTTAACCCCTATTCTCTATCCTGGCCATGGTTGCTGCAAGTTGGAAAAGCTTTACCCAGCCTTCTAGATGATGATGTGTTAAGTGCTTGGTTTGTGATAATCAATTTTCTCCTGAAATAATACCAAAAGTCTGCTGTTTTGATTTAAACTGTTTTCCAAGCATTTTGGTTAATAACTAAAGACAGTCCACTCCAAGAGAATCTAACTTGAGAAAGCCATGAAATTCAATTCATTTCTGCAACTTAAATATTTAATCAGTGACATATGGCAATACTAAATACATGGGGAAATGTCATTGTTGAAGTCAAATTTCTGCATTCAGTCAAAACCCAATACTTGTAACATCAAACTGTAGTTTCCATTGTACAGGAAATAAAGCATCATTTTTTCAAAGAAAATAGACATGCAATTGCATGCCTATTACATTGCTTATATAGCTTTATTTTTAGCTTTCTCCATGTTCCTTTTACTAAAGGACTAACAGAAGGGAAACTGGAGGGAGAAGAAACAAGGCAACACCCAGATTGTCATAGAAAGGACAAAGGAGATGCCTGCACAATGAACATATGCTCTTTCCCTGCGGTTGTTTCTGGGTGACAAGCTACTGCACCTGGACTAAGGACCTTCCACCTTCTCCCTCGCTTTTGTGGATATGGCAGCTCTGAAGCAGTGCTGAGGTGACGCTGTGTTGCTGTAAAGGCTGTGGAAATTCTTCTCTCGGAGCTCTTTGTCATCATGCAGCACTTTTCTCCTGCCCCATTGCTCCTAAGACAGTGGAAGGAACTATTTGCTTGTTCATTGTCAGAAGGAGGAGTAGAGCTTGTATCAGATTTGTGTGAAGCTGCAGACGGACCATGTCTTTGCATGGTTTCAACCTTACAGGTGATACTTGCAGTCCTTTGTCTATCCATTGCTACCTTAAAGAGCAGCAACTCAGGAACTTAACTGTTGTAATTGGAATTCATGCAGAAAGAGGATTGTTTTTTTCTGGATTTATTTGAGAGCATTCACTGGACAGTGGAAGCAGAGTATTGGTTTAAGGTCTATCCAGCAGCAGTCCATCTCCTCCTCCCTCCATTGGTACTGCTCAGTGACGTACCATTGACCTTTTCTGTTTGTTTGGTGGTGCTTGCTTCTGATCTTCTCCATCTCCTGGGTTTATTCTGGGCATTCACTGCTTCCACATCACCGGTGTTTCACTTTTTCTCCATCTACTTTGTCTCATTTTCAGGCATGACCCGTAGATCTTGGTTTCTCCTCTTGCTCTGTAGCCATGAGTTTCATGTGTCACTTCTCATTGCTCTGCGCAAACCAACAGTTTGCAGCTTTAGTATAGCTGATTCCTCCTGTCTTTGTTTATAGCAGGGCCATGTTCAGTTGTCCTGATAAAGCTAGTGACAGAGATGCCATCATCAAATAGATACAGAGAACAGAGGTTTAGGATTTTATCATTACCTGAAAGATTCCATTTTTTTTTCTGTCTCTCACCCTGGCAGCATCTCTGACTTGAGAGCATTTTGGCTGCTGTTTCTTCCCATGAGCTCCATCTCCTCATTGGTTTCTGCACGCAGCCCCTTCATCTTTTTCATAATTGACTCGTTTGCTCCTCCAGCCTTGCACTTCATCCATCTTCCTACTTCCTCTCTCTGATCTACTCCTCATGTCCACTTCCTTCATTTTTGCTGCTGGAATGTGAAGCATCTCTTCAGAAAAATAGAAGGTCTCTGTGAACTTTTACCATCCCCCCCGTATTCCCCCTTCCTTCATCTTTATCATCTCCTCCCAGATGGCGGGACAAATACTTACTCTCATTCATTCTCAGGGTTGTAAAATTGGCATATTCATTTCTCTTGCCTTTTCACTTGATGTGAAACAAGGATAGTTCTACACTTTTCTCTGCTTCTTCAGGGCTAGGCTCAGTTTGAGGAAAATGTTTCTGAGGCTATTGTGCTCTTTGGAGCACTGCAGTGCTCTGGGTCTCACTGTTGTGTTTTTCCTCTGTATCTCTTTGACTATGACAAATTTCTGCCACATTTGCTTCTACTCAAGATAGGAAACACAAAAGCTGAATCAGACATAGCCATTGATGAGTACAGAGAAGTTCATGGACCCAAAGGGTGTTCTCTGTCAAAGGGCATTGTTATACACAGAGGTATTCTCAGTCATTATGTGGAGTTTTTTTTCTGCTAGCTGAAGAGGCACTGGGCAAAAGGGATTTCTGTCTTCTGGGATGGTGCCTGATTTGAGCAGCCTCCAGAGCAGTTCCTATGGATATCGTGCATCTCAGTTTTTCAAGAACCTCAAAAAAACTTCTTGGGAGATGGACACTAAGAGCTCACTAGTTCTCTCCATAAACAAATCTACAGCACTAGGGTACCCTGGGCTTGTCACGGTATTTTTGAGACCACGCGTCAAATTAGGCAGCTTAGGGAAAATAATAAATACAGTTTATTCTAGCAGAGGACGTGGTATCTAGCTGCTCACAGAACTGGGAATTAGGTTCCAAAAACAAAAAGAAAAAAATAAAAAATTGATCAGCAGCTGCCTAAAACTCAACTTCATCCTCCTCGTTTCTTGCGCATCTTGCTGTAGTGTTTTAGCTAGTCAGAGCCCACATTTGCAACCCTTACAGGACCAATGCCTTCTTTTTGTCCCTGTCCCTTTTTTTAATAGGTTTCTTAATTAGGCAGCCAGTGAGTACAGATTGTCTCTCAAAGGAAAGCCTGGCACTGCCGTGCTCTATTTTCCTACTTCTAGATTTGGAAATAGCAGTTTGTGTTTCTTTCATGCTGGCAAAAATGCAAAGACAGCATTGCCAACTGTACTTTTCCTGACCAGGCAGTTGGTTTTGATCGATGGCTTGCTTTTTGCACTTTTGGAGGGAGGAAGCACTCTCAGTAGGCTTGCTTTCCTCCTGCTGTCGCTGAGCTCCCTGGCCAGCCAGTCCTCCTAGCCCAGACAGATGTATTTGCTCATTACAGAACTTCCCAGGTCACCTACATTAAAGAGCAATGCATGGATACTGCACTAAATCAAACAACTGTCCTCCGCCTGCTTATTCAGGTTAGATGTGATGTGCTAGAAAATGGTTTCAGCAGTGGAGTTCAAACTGTGCAACCCCCACCTTGAGCCACTGGCAGTTTTAGGAGGCTGCATTCCAGACGTAAGGCTCTTGTGGTGAAAATGAAGGACACTGCAGTGCTGAAAGAGCAAAAACCTCAATAAAAAGAATCTGTCATGCAATTGCGTGCTCCGATGACCACGGCTTTACTACATTCACTAGTCTTGCTCTTCTTCTCAGAAACTGTCATGCCACGGTGCAGGGCAGGAACTTAGGAGTCTGAAAAGTAAGTATATTTTGGTAAGGTATCTACGAATAACACTTAGTTTTCACTTGCTGAATTTTCTCATTGCTGGCTCCTTTTAGAGCATTCATAACTCAGGTTTACTTGACAGTATTACAGAAACAGACATGGTTGATATCTTGGAAATCAAAGACATGATTTTTTTTTTTTTTTTTTTTTAAAAAAAGGCTGTCTAGCCTGTTTTATCGTTCCCAGCCTAATGGAGGTTTGTTTGGTACAGCACATCCTCTGATGGTAATAACTTTCATCATTTATGAGCAGAAGTTTATTTTCTAGCGAACTAAAAGTGTTCCTCCTGAGGAGATTTTCCCCGTTTTCTTTGTACAGCCTGACATCTCGGTTTAAATTTCCATTGTGCTTTTTCTTCTCTCTCTCTTTTTTTTTTTTTTTCATCCACCTTGCCATCCAAAGAGGTTTCCTTTGATGAAACCCTTCAACAACTGCTCAGACCATTTACACAAAGCCCTTTCACAGACAGTAGCTCTACAAAAGTGAGGAAAAAAAAAAAGGAACTATCTATAATAATGAAGTTAAATGCAGATTTAAGTTTTTGTGAACTGCGACTGAAAGGGTGCCAAACGTTTTGCAAATATACACAAAAAGACAGGCCCCTGCTCTAATCGACTTATAAATTAAAAGGAAAGTACATTGGCAAGAGCAGAAGAGATGATATGACATGCTTTAAATAGTTTATAGGGAACTAGAGGATTGTTGTTTATTTGGTGATGTTGGGAAAATATTTAATGTGCTTTGGTTAAACTCTTTATAGAAATACTTCTCCTCCCCCAGTTTTCTTTTCCAATGACTGTTTTGGAGATTAAAACCAGCAAGTTTAGAGTAGATGGAAAGTGGAGAAACGTATTTCCAAATTGACAAAACCACGGGTAAATCTTTATAGATACTTTTTATGTGAGTCAGGGTTTCTAAAGTAATTATCGTAATATAAGAAAGGACCGGCACTCCACCGCCCCTGCGGACGGCAAGCCAGGGTCGCAGCTGGTGTAAATTGAGATACCTTCTATCTGGTATGCATTGCTGTGCAAGAGGTGCGCCGCCCCCACCCTTGCCGGTTCCCGGGTCCTCCCCGAGCTGTGCCGGGCCGCAGCGGCTGCTCCCGGGGTGGGGCGGCGGCTCCCGGAGCTCCCCGCACCTTCGCTGATGCCCCAGCGCTCACAGGTAACCAAAGCTTTTTAGGGTTTAAAACCTAAAATTTATTATTGAAAAAAAAAAAACAAAACCAAAAAAACCCCACCAAAACCCCAACCAAACAAAAAACCCACCACCACCCCAAAAAAAACCCACCTCTAAACAATAAATAATCAAAAGAAACCAACCAAACAAAAAAAAACCAAACCAGTTTATTTTTAGATTCGACTTGCCATTGCTTCGGTCGGATGCAAAATAAGGTACAATTGCTTTTTCGAAGCTACGGGTTTGGGGCAGGCTTCAGGTGTTGATCTGGAAAGCTGAGACAGGTAAGTGAATACTTCCTTTAGCGCCGTCTTCCCAGAATCTGGAAGCTGACCCTGGCATCTGGGAGACTTTTTGCTCCTTTCCCTGCTAGTTTACATTGTTGGTGATATCTCCGCAGATAAGCGACTTCTCTGCATCCGGAATTTGCGTTCAAAGCAGGGAGTAGTTGTAAGGGACGTTTCAGAATAAACACACTTCTCTTCCAGAGTAGTTTGTAAGGAAAAAAAAAATCTAAAAAGGAGGTTAAACGGGACAATTTGTTTGCTTTCTTGTCTGTTGCTACAAAATGCACTGGAGATTCGTTTTAAACTAGAGCCGCCCTTAGCAGGAGGCACGACACAAAATTTCGGCCTGCAACCACAACACTGATTTGAGCAACAAATGCCCTTGAAGCCTTGCTGACATGTTTTGTTAATGCAGGGAGAAAAATGATTATAAAAATAACGAGAATATTCAGAAACTTGTGTCCCTCTTTCGGAGGCCACCCAAAAAACCGAACAGCTTCTGAAGCAGACTCTTCAGATCCTGGGTCAGGATTTTTTTTTTTGCTCTATTACAAGCTGCGGCTGAAACGTTTGCAGCCGAACACAAATTTCCAGGCTTAAATTGCCTCCTTCCTGTCCCGGAATGCCAGGGCTTTGCACAGCAGAAGTTGCACAGCCCTTTCCCCCGGATCCGCTTACTTCTGCACTCAAAGCCCCGCTACTCCGGGCACCCCTCTGCTGCTTTTTGTCAGCCTCTTCCGAGGCGCGTTTTGAGCCCCGCTTCCCTCTCCGCCTTACCGGGATGATTTCACGAAAAAGCCTGGTTTGTGCATTCCCTGTTCACCCCGTGAAGCCAGAGGTACGTTTCATCCTTTCCCCCCGCCCCGTTACTATTCAGTGAATAGTGACTCCATGCCCCACAGCCCCTGCCCGGGTAACCTCGGGCCAGCAGCGAGGCAGGGCTGGTCGCCCCCGGGGCGATGGGTTCGGAGCGTTTCGTGGTGCAGAGACACGAGGGAAGAGATCTTCACACGAGACGGCGCTGCCCGCGGTCTTTCCCGGGACACAGGCCCGAGTGCGTCCACTTTGTGCAGGACTCCTCCGAGCGCACCGAGCTCCGGGATTTGCCTTTGTGGAAGGCACAGATCCTTTCCTTCCGCCTCCCGGGAGCTGACTGAGGCGGACAAAGTAGTGCAGGTGGCTCCGCATGGGCACCAGGAGGAGCGGGAGGGGGTTCCCACCGCGGAGAACCCTGCCGGGACAGCGGGCTGCCCAGGACGGCCGCCTTACAGAGCTCGCTGCTCGTACCGGACCCCGGCCGGACTCCCCGAGGGTGGCGGGCGGGTCCCCGCCATCCGGCTGCCTCTTCTATGTGGCTCAGCGCAGGGAGCGATTTGTCTCTGAATTCTGGAGCCTCGTCGCTCCCCTCAGCCCCGACACCTCCCGGGGTGATGTTCGCAGGTGGGTCCTGGCTCCCCCGCCGCGCCGGGTCCCTCACCAGCAGATGGAGCTGCGGGTGCCCAACCTCGAAGACGCGGAGCCTCGACGGACCGCACCGGGCACGACTCAGCCTAGCAGCTGTCAGCCCTAGGTCGCCGGGAAGGGCAGCGGCGGCGGCGGAGGGGGCAGGCAGGGAGCGTTACGTGTCTCGGAGCTTGATGGCTTCTCGCGTGCAGGAGCCAGGGACTTGGCCGGGAATCGGCTGCTGGCTGGAGGGGATGCCCGGTGCTGGCAGGGGAGAATGCCCGGTTCGGATAGGCACTACCTGAGGCGGGCTATCGCTCCCGGGATGCTCGGCAGCCGCCATCGATCCCAGGCCCGGTGCCACCACTCTGCGCCCAGAGCCGAGAACTGCGGCCGTTTGCACCCCTGCGGCTCGCCGAGCTTGGGCCGTCCATCGAGGCAGCGCGCGCGGACTGGCACCGGCACGGGTGACATCGGTGTTCCCTCGAACCATATTGTCCCTCCCATCCCCGATGTGGACGTTTCCACACTGGACGCTGCCGTCACCGCCCCTCTCCTTTCCCCGCTACGGGTTGGACACCGCTGGGCCCCGAGGTCGGCGAGAGAGGGCGGCTGGTGGCACGATTCCCCGTGCCCCGGTTCCCCGCGGTGCCCGTCCCGCCTTGTGCGCGGGCCAGGACGAGCCGGTGGCTCCGGGCGGGGCGAGCTGAGCGTGCCGCGCTCAGGCTCCGGGCTGCCGGCGGCCCCCAGCACCGCTGCGACCGTCGGGTCCCGCAGAGCCGTCAGTGCTGTGCTCCGCAGAACTCGCTCAGCACCCCGGGGCTCGGCTCGGCTCGGGGCGAGCTCTTCCCTCTGGTAATACTTTTTTTTCGAGGTGATTAACTCTCCTTTCCTCTAAACAAGACCGCCCCCGCTGCCTTACCGCCTCAGCCGTTCCTGCAGCCGACGACAAGCTAGGGCTGTGTTGGGCGGCTGCCGCACTCCGGCCCCGATCCCGAGCTCCCCGGTGTTTCGATTTTGAGCGGTGCGGAAGCTCCCGCAGCAGAGAGCGGCCGCCGGTGGGCGGCGAAGCCGCCGCAAAGCGAAAGCTCGGTGCTGGCGGGGCTGCGGCGGCGGGCCGGCGGGTCCCGAGCTGAGGGGGTTAAAGCAGGAGCCTCCCCCTTACCTTCAAAAAGTTAAAAATGTCTGGGGCCTGCATCTCTTAAAGGGGCGGTGCTGGCTGCAAGGAGTCTTGGCACCAGCTGCGAGAAAGGCTGGTCAGGGGCGTGAGTTCCCCTCCACCAGCACCAAAACATTGCAAAAAAAGGCAGAGCGCCCCACACTTTAGATAAGGACAATTAGCTACCAGCGAGCCCCTGCAGACAGCGAGTTAATTAGGGGTTTCCTGCTCTCCGGCATGCCCTGTCCCAGCTCCTGCCCCCCCGGGCTCTTAGCCCTGATGGCACCTGGGCTGGCTCTCGTGGCCACCTTCTCGCTGCCCTCCCAGGCCGGGGACAGGAGAGCGCTGCCGGTGGAGAAATCTCCAGGTGTGAAGGGAAGAACTCTCATTCTCCTTGATGTCAACACCAAGAGCCCTGTCAGGATAATCAGTGAAAATTTCCTCTCCCTGCAGCTGGACCCCTCCATCATTCATGATGGCTGGCTCGATTTCTTAAGGTAAGGCAGGAGCCCCCCAGCGCCCTCCCCACGCCGCCCGCGGGGCGGCTCGGCGGCCCCGCCGGGCTCCGCGCTGCTGGCGGCGCTTGTTGTGACGGAGGGAGCGAGGCCATGGTTTCCATTAAGATGCACATGTTTGCAATGGAGAAAGCATTTCGGAGACTTATCAGTTATGACTGCAAAAATGTCGTGCTCCCCTCGCTCCAACAACCGCTCTTCTGCAAAAAGCACAACACGGGGCCGAGGTAGCACAGGGAAAAAAAAAATATAGTCAAAACCCAGCAGCGGGCACGGGGCCGCCTGCCGAGCCGAGTCTTCCCCAGGTCCCGACGGGCGGAGAGCGGGGTGTCGGCCAGGTCTTCAGAGTCCTGCGCTCCCCGGACTTCCAGCCCTGCGCGGGGGGCAGAGCCGGGCTGCAGCTGCGCTGGGTTCCACCGGCAGTGCGGAGCGGCCGCGGCCTGGAGGCGCTGGGACAGCCAGAAAGCCCAATCCCTGCTGGGTAAGTCGGGGAGGGAGAGCAGGTCTCCTCCGCACGCCCGCTCCGAGGGTTCATTCGGCTGCCGCCTCCGGAGAAGGAGCCGGGGCGAGGAGGCGGGAAGGCGCGGGCGAAGCGGAGTTGAGCCGACTCCCGCTTTCCTCCCTTCCCAACTCCGTTCCCCTCCCCGGCAGCTCGGCCCGCGGCACGGTCCCGCGGGGCGCGGCCGGGCTGTGCGATGCGCAGAGCGCTTCTGCCTCCAGGACGCCGCTGCACTTGTCCAGAGGGCGCCTGTGGTGGGGAGGGGAAGAGCCAGGTCCCCCCGGCCTCAGGGCCACCACCGGCGGGCGGGCTCCCGGGCCGCGCCGCGTGGCCGGCCCAAAGCCCCGAAGCCGGACGCCACTGCGGTGGTAGCCGTGTCAAGCGGGGCAGCAGGGCCCGAGGGGACAACAGCGGGTCCCCGAGCCCCGTGGCCGCCGGTCGTTGCCGGTACCGGTGCAGAGAGGAGTGGGCCCGGCCCGCGGTGCCCTCATCCCGCTCTCCGCTCTCCCCAGCTCCCGGCGGCTGGTGACCCTGGCGAGAGGCCTGGCGCCCGCCTTCCTGCGCTTCGCGGGCAAGAGGACGGATTTTCTGCAGTTCCACAACGTGAAGAACCCAGCCAAAAGCCGCGGCGGCCCCGGCCCCGACTACTACCTGAAGAACTACGAGGACGGTGAGCTTCAGGGCTGGGGTGGGGGGCGGGTGCGACAACGGGGGGTTTCGGGCTCCGGGAAATCCTGCTCCGCCTGCCCTGCTCTCCCTGCGCCCAGGCGGGGCCGTTCCGCGCCGCACCCGGAGAATGCTGCCGCCGGACAGCGCTGCCGCCGAACACCGGGCAGGGGAGCCTCCGTACCCTATCCTTCCCGAGCAGGGGGGAACTCGGCGGAGTCCGCCCTCCGGTTGCCGGTGGATCCGGCGGATGCTGGACACCAGGAACAAAAGGCTGACACCAGGGACCGGGGTTTTTCCTACCCTTGCCGCGTACTCCGGCTCCCTTCGCTCCCAAGTCCCGAGCGGGCAGAGCCGGCCGCTGAGGGGGCTTTCCTCCGGCTCCCGGCCGGGACGAGGCACCGCAGCCCCGGGATGCCCGTGCACGCACCGCCTCACACTTCTCCCGCGGCTCTCGGAGAGTTCTGTCGTTCCCCAAAGACTCCGTCGTCTCTTCGCGTTTTTCCGCTCACCGCAGCCCCGGGGCTTCCCGCTGGTGTTGGTCGCGGGTGGGCCGCTGGCTACCTGGCTGTCGGTGCCCGGCCGGGGCTGCTCCCTCTTGGACTGCTCTGCCATCATCGGTCTTTCCGCCGGGTCCACGGCTTTCCGCTGCTCCCCCCTTCTCCGCCACTCTACCCTCCTCCCCGACGGTCCTCCTACACAGAAGGTTTTCACCTTTTGCGGCCCTTAATTCACACAAAGAAACTTGGTAGAAAAGTCAGGGCCAAGTCTTCATCCTAAGGCGTTTGTTTTAAGAAGCAGAATACCATGTCCATATGCAAGAATTTACCTTTCGCTCTTGCTTGTTTGCTTGGTTTGTTTGTGTTGTTTTTTTTTTAAAAAAACAAACTTTTTTTTTTTCCATACTCAATGACTTACAAAAAATTAGCTGAAGATATTTCCATCAGTAGTTTTGAAGGCCTATTAATGCCAGACAGATCCCAGTGGGCACGTCTGTGGAACAGAGGAAGTGTTGCAGAGATCTAGTCTGCAGCACAGTGCTGAATGGAAAAAGCAGATGCATTTGCCAGTTTTCTGATGGTCCTCAGTCCCGCTGTTCCCTCACATAGTGTCTGATCTCACCGAGATGAATGTCCTTTTATTCCCACACGCAGGCAGGTGGGTAAGTTTGTGTGCTCAGTCTTTCTCTTGGTCTCTTAGCTGGAGAAATCCCAATGTTATTCCTTGGTTTTCTTCTCATAACAAATCAAAGGGTTTGTTGTAAGCTCTGCCTAGTGAGATGTACTTCAGGAGTAAAGCTGACCAAGTCTGCTCCAGCCACCGTGAACAGAAGAAATTAAGTGTAGTGCATAAAATTGTGGATGGGACTCATATGACCATTTGTAGGAATACATTTTCTCATTTCCAATATTTCAATAACTTGCAAAAGAGAACTTACATTTATTAGATGTCTTCACAACAGCTTTCATGTTAGGGGAAAGTCTGAAAGCTTCTGTTTTTTTTTTTTTTTTTTTGTTGTGTTTTTTTTTTTTTCCCCCCAGTTTTCCTCGTGGCAATAAAGTTGAAATGTAGCTGCCCTTCAAAATGAAGCTTCTCATAGAAGTTGTAACCACCGGTCTTAACTTTTCATCACTTAAATGTGGAACAGAATCATTGCAAATATGGGTGAGGGAAGGAAGGGGCACATGTGGTGTGTATCAAGCATCGGTGTAAATCAGAAAGGTGTGGTAAAAGGGATTTCCTGCCTGGAAGCAAAGCTTTTGTATTTGTTCTTAAAATCTGTGTGCAAACTCCAGGGGCCGAAGTCACTAGTAGCTTGCATCTTTTTCTGCTGAGGCTGCACTGAGCACTTCACTAGAGGGATCTAGTTCTCCAAAATGAAATCCTGATGCCACTGCAACTCTATGCCCTGCTGTACTGGATCCGAGCAGCCATATTCTCCTTTTGGAGCACACGTCTGGTTTTTGTTCCCTGGTTTGTGGTTGCCTGGGACCTGCTTACTATCAGTGTATGCACAAACGTGCAAGCAGATGCCCTTGCTGCAAAGAACTTGCATCTTGAGCAGACAGCACAGAAAAAAGATGACGATCAGCACCTGATCATGGGGGAAGCTAGCAAGCATCCCACTAGGTACCTTTCCTCCTTCCCAAGTTATCTGGTGTGGTTGATGCTGTTTTCCATGTCTGTGGGCTTTTGTATGTCCAGCATCTATTTTCTGAGATTTCTTGTCTAAGCTTTAGTGGTACTGAAGCGGGGAAGAAGCTGGGAAACTTGACTAGTTAAAAAAATCAGAAAACAAAAGATAAATCAATTAATTTCTAAGTCTTATGCATCAGCTTAGTGATTTTTAGTGACATGCCAAGTGATAGCTTGGTTGTTTTCTGCTATGAGTGTTTGTCTTTTTGCCTGTTTGCCCCATGGCTGCAGACTCTAGGCCTGTGACCGCAGTGCCTGGGCTCTTTTTGCAGCCCTGCAGGTGTTTTTGTGCCTCGTGGTCCCATATGGCCTGTACATAGATGGAGAGGGAAGGGCACATCTTGTGTTCCTCTCAGCAGCAGCAGCTCAATAGGGTGCAGGACTGAGAGATGAAGGGCACACGTACAAGACTGCTTAGAGAATTGTGCTTACTAGTGAGTAACTCTTTGAGTGGTATTTACATCACAGGCAGCTGCACTCTTCAGCGTGCTCACAGGCCGCTCCAATATGGCTATCTCAGGCATTCAGACAGTCAGCAGCAGCAACAGAACTGCTTTGCAGCGTTCTTCCTGGATCCTCTGCCCCGTGACTGTGCTTGCCTGGAGTTTGAACGAATCTCTGTGAAGGGATCTTTGCACTGTAAAATCCCCCTCTGCCACCCTGTTGCCCTCCAGACCAGGTATTCCTTCCTCACTGATGCCTTTGATGGTCTTCTCTATCCCTGTTAGTGCTCCACCTTCCTGACGATTGAATCTCCTCAGAGATTCACCCTACTCTTTCCCCTCTGTTTAAAATTATATTCACTTCCCTTTCCAACTGTTACAGCCACACATACCTCCACTTTCTGAGGTATTGCCTTTACATAGACTGCACTTTTGTTCACCTGCCCATCTTTTTCCTCTCTTTTCCTCCGCAGAGACCACAGGTGCTCTCTGGGGGTTATAGTAGTTGCTTTAGACTTGTATCCAAAACATACTTAATTTTCCCTAAATAAGGTGTTCCCTTTAGTCTTCAGGGTTATTTTTTTCTTGTACAAATTCTTCCTGGAAGCACAGACCTGGAAATACTGTGTAATATCAGGTGTATACGGCATCTTTCCTTTATAACTCCAAACAGCCTCACCCCAGTTCAGACCAGTCATGTTTGGGCAGTAGAGGTAACAAAGCGGTGAGTGATCTGTGGTGGCAGCGTGTGATGTCCTGGAAGAGGGTGCGTGTGGCAACTTATTTCAGCGCTGTGTATAAAGCTGGCACAGTAGTTTCATCACCTGGTGGCAGATTTGTTTGTACCTGACAGAGCAATTTGTAGAAGTGATTGCCTGTGAGGAATGGTTTAGGTGAGCTGTAGGGCGTGCAGTCTCTGTTGATGGTAGCACGGCTATATATACCTCCTGAACTTTGCTAAATACTACAAGGTCATCTAACTAATCTGTTATATTAACACCCTTGTCTGTAGTGTGCACCAGGTGGCTGCCATCCTGTGCAACCTCTGCTTTGCATGGTCACTCCTGGAGTCTACCCTATTTGGATATGATATTGGCCAGCCTGAGGTCTGTTAGAAAACCAGTTTAATGTCAAGCTCTGTGGTACCAGGAAGTGGGGCTGTGTCAGAGACTTTTTGACATTTGGTGACCAAGAGGTGTAATATTTTTAGCCTGAGAGATTTTTCTCTCCCTTAAATGGTGTCTCTCTGTACGTGCCCTGCTGAGTTTGTTTTTCTTCACCAGTGTGCTGAGAGTTGTACTTTGTTATCTGGAGATGGGTTTCTCTCCTGCAATAGGCACATATCTAATCCCTGGGCAGGTACCAAGATGTAAGGTCTTATACTCAGTCTTTGTAGTAGACCTGCTTCTCCTTTTGCTGTTGGATTGTCACCGAAGCAATCTGTTCAGTCTGTTCTTTAAACAGCTTCACACGTGCCAAGGACTGGTTGCACCTGAGGAATAGGACAATGAGAAACATTGGTCTCCAGGAAAACAGGCTTGAGCAGCATCTTTTTGGAGCAAAAACACAGGGCTATCTCTTTGCTCAGGCTATAGTTGCTGGTACAAAACCTCTTCTGAAATTGGGTTTGCTAAAACTTGAATCGTGTGCCGCCCTGGAGCTTGCTGTTGGAGTGTTTTGTGTGGTGTGGAGACCTGGTGTCAGTTCAGCAAGGGATGCTGCAGATGCTGTCTCGATGCCTGAACCCAGAGCCCTTTTTGGAAGCTCCTGGCTGATGCTACAGCATGAGTTCGGTTGGCTAATGTGGAACGTCCTTATGTGCAGAGTAGTCCTTAACTGCTTCTCACCTCAAAGCCACACAGACCAGCTTTGGACAACCTGTGGTGGCATAAACGTTGCTTAGCGTTCCCCCTGTGCATATGTGTTATGAAGGAAAACTCAAGGGGAAAAGAGAAGTTACTCGTAGCTGGAGTTCTTCAAAATGTGTTGACTGAAGCACATGGCTTCTCCATCCTGTCCCTCAGACTTTGTGTAGCGTGTTGGGATTGTGTGGCTTGGAAGAGACAAGAGGACACTTAACCACACACAGCCAGTACGGCCCTGTATGGATCATGGGAGGGAGAGGGGAAGGGAAGAACATGCTGTAGGTAGTGCATTGGAAAAGTTTCTGAGTTGAAGTGCATATGGACAACACATTTCATAAATACTCTCTTAATTGCTGGTAAGTTACTTCCTTCTATTTTATCTCCTTAATTTTGGAGAGGATACTGGGCATCTGGAAAAATGGCCAGTTACCACAAAAAAAAAAAAAGTGAAAAGCTGTATTTCTTATGCCTTCCATACTAGGCAGGAGATTTTGCCATAATAGCGTGGGAAACTTCACATTATGCTGTGTAATCCTGGCATAGGTTTTCTGAACATCCTTTCAGTCTGGGATCCATTCCTCCAGATGCCTTCAAGTACCAGGCCCTGCATCTGAACCTCGAGATTTTGCAGCAGTGGGAACGTGGTTTCACCCTTGCCCAGTCTATATTGCATGGGAAGCTTTTTAGGATGCTGTGCTTTTAGGGTACATGTGAGGGTCTTAGGTATCAAGTGGAAGGGAAGACAATAAACTGCTAAATGACCTGAGGATTCCTTTGTCTGTGTGTGGTTGCACAGGGGCTGACCTCAGCCAGGGCTTCTGCTCCCACCCTTGTGCCCCTTCTGGCACGTTCTTGCCCTCTTCTATGCCTGGAGCTTAAGTTTAGATGGTAAGTCAGTTCAAAGAAAGCTGGCCAAAACCTGACAGTGGAGAGATGATGGTGCTTCAGCTCATTCAGTTGCCTGAACTGATTAATGGTGTGTGACCATGGAGACATAGAGGACAGTGCTGAGAAAGGGAAGCCTGCAGTGAAAGATGGGACTGCAGCAGCTTCAGTCAGATTAAATCCTACAAAACTGTGTCCTGAAGGTGAAGTTGATTGCTTGGTTCTCTGCCACCAAAAGAGTTGGTCCCTGTGCCTGCTTTTTGCTCTGCACTGCGCCCTTCTGCCGCTTCCCTTGTGTTGGCTCTGGTGCATTTCTGATCCTCTGCTAAGCCAGCAGAAATCTAATTCAAGGAAAAAAGGTAACTATTTCACTGTTAATTTAGTGAGTAGGATCACAGGGGCCATCATAAGGTATGAGGATATCGGAGCCAGAGCAAGGGAGGGTTATTGCCATGTGGATGGGACAGCCCCTTTGGCTCTGCAAACTCAAAACATTGCAGCAGGTGTTTCTGAATGAAGAACCATCCCATTGTCCCAGTGAAAATGAACAAGTTTTCCTTCATTCGAGGAATCGCCTTCTGATTCTGGTCACCCAGAGTCTCTTTTTGTCTTCCTAAGCATCCTGTGACAGTTTAGGCATCTATACTTTCAGGAAACAGTTTTTTCACCATCTGAATGTTTAAAGCACAGCTCTTTTGCGCTTGCTGCAGCATTTCAGACATTGCAAGCACTCAGTCCCCAAAACAGGTAGATCTTCTGATGTCCTTCAGTCTTCCAGGATTTGCCAGACCTGGGGCTGCTCTGCACCTTGGCTGGAGCTTCACAGCAGCCTCCTGTGCTCTAGTTCCCAGCAGCCACAACTGCAGGGATGGAGCTGCAACCTGCTCTGCCTGGCAGGGATTGCTGTTTAAGGAAAAACAATGCTTAGTTGTTTCCTCAGAAATTTAACAAAAAAAAAAAAAAAAGGCTGCAGAAATCACCTTACACAAGGTAAGGGAAATACTGCCTATGCAGGAGATACTTCCAAAGATCACCTGTTTATCTCCTTTTTTTTTTTTTTTTTTAAGGTTCAAATTGTTTTGCTAAAATATTGCATGAAAATTGCTTCAATAACTGCAGGAAATGGCACAATCTAACAATTAGATCCTGATTTATTAGCTATTTGCTGGTATATATGGGTGAGACAAAGTATTTCTAAGGATGTATCTTTGTTTATAATAAGTATCGTAAATTCTCTAAAAATACTACATATTTTTGCTAGTTCCATCTTATGAGTTTAAAGTGATTAATGCAAAGCATGGAGGAAAAGTGTGTGACTTTTTGTACACAACTATGGGTTTTAAATTAGCAGTTGCTGTTCAGGAAATATTTTTAGAATTTATTATGGATTGGTCTATGAATACATTTAGGGAAGTAAAAAGTGAATCCAATGTTAAGAATATTAGAAAAGAATTGGAGAAGCTCATTGAGAGCATTCTTATGCTGTAAAAAAACTAGGTGATGACATACTAAGCCATGTAAAGAATATATATGTGTAGAATAGGGCGATGGAAGTGATTGAAATCACAGCTTTTGGTCATAGAGATTAGATGTTTTTCAGTTTTAAAAAAAAAATGACAGAACATGATAATTGCTGTGAACTCAGTGGCGCAGAATGAAGACAATTTGGGAATGATTGTTTCTGTGTTTTCCTGGCAAAAGAAATAGGGAGCATCCACTGAAATTATTGCATGTAAAACAAACATATGATTTATTTTTTTTTATATAGTGGGAAATAACTTGTGGAACTCATTGTCAGGGATTTTTTTCCCAGTTAAAAGGAATGATACTAATGCGTTAGAAATTTGCCTATTAAAGACAGACATGAGGATGCAGTTTCTGGCTTGAGAAATCTTCAGTCTTTCTAAATAGAAGTTGTGTTCTTAATTTCACAGTCACTGGGCATTCTATAATTATGTGAATCTGGATTTTAAAGCATTTTAAAATGTGTTGATTTAAAAAGTATGTATCTTACAAGTTTGGCAACCTGCAATTTATAGAGTTTTGCCTGGTGATCCATTAAATATCTATTTAACTTCTGCACTAACACCGTTTTCTAATATATATAATAGATATATATTATTATATTATATATATTATAATTATATATAATATGTATAAGCAGACTTCATCAGAGTACACTAGATCCCATAAGCCATAGACCTGAGCTAGCACTGGGATACTCTGGGATGAGCATTCGGTTCGGGGATGGAATTGCTGTGCTTCTGTCTCTCCTGGGTGGTGGTTTCTAATTTGCTCTTCGAAATTTCCTTCGGTGGACTCGGTGACCTCTCTCGGCAGCACGCGTGTGAGCTCTGGAGAGGCACAGCTGCCAAGGCGGGACTGGGAAATGTGCAGGCACTCGGAACCAAACCAGCCTTTGCAGAGCAGCGTTCTCCATCTGGGGCTCGCAGCCTGGCGAGGGGAGAGCCCCTGCAGCCGCCCGACCCCTCAGCCCCTCCCCAAGGAGGGTCACCCCTCTCCCCACTCCGCCGCTGCCGCCGGCCTTTTTCCCTCCGTGCGCCGGTGCCTCCCGCCAGCCGCAGCTCACCTGACCGCCACACGGGTGTGCTCCCGCCATACCGCACGGCGGCTGCCGGGCCCGGCGCCGGGAGATCCGCGTCGCCGCCGCCGAGCCGCCCCGGAGCGCCGCGCCGCCGTCGAGGGGGTCCGCCCGGCCGGCCGGCCGTGCCGCCGCCGTAGCGGGAGGCTGAGCTGGCCAGGGTACTGACCCGGCCCGGCCCGGCCCGGCTCGGCTCGGGGCAGGGTTCGTGGTCTGCCGTCTTTGAAAACCATTTGGCATCCTCTGGGGCTCCCACATCTGGAGTTCTTCTTTCGCACTTCTGGCAAGAGCTGCTCGGTTTCGTGTTTTGCTGGGTAGTTTATTTCATTTTTTCTTTTCTTTTTTTTTTTACTTCCCCCCCTCCGCCCCCGATGTTCAGGAAGGCAGAGAGGGTCCTTCTCCTGCAGCTCCCGCTCAGGGCCTGCCCTGCCCAGTGCCTCCAGGGGTACCTTCCTTCCTTCTTGCGCATTTCTCTATTCTGTCTTATCATTGCATCATAGAATTGTTTCAGTTGGAAGACACCTTTAAGATCACAAAGTCCAATTGTTAACCCACCTGCATAACGTTTAGTCCACCACTAAACCATGTTCCTCAGCACTACCTCTACATGTCTTTTAAATACCTCCGGTGATGGTGACTCTGCCATGTCCCTGGGCAGCTTCCTCCAGTGGCTGACAATCCTTTCGGTGAAGAATTTTTTCCTGATGTCCAACCTAAACCTCTCCTGGTGCAACCCGAGGCCATTTCCTTGTCTTACCACGTGTTACTTGGTAGAAGATACCAACATCCACCTCGCTATAACCTCCTTTCAGGTAGTAACCTCCTTTCATTCTTTAAGATTTGAAGGTTGTGAGCTCCTTGCGGACTGCTTCCCTCTGGGTTGCTCTTGCCGAGATTTCCCTTGAGCTTCCAGAAGCTGTGTCCTGCCACTCCTCTTTCCTTGGTGCTGCTGGCTGAGAAAAGTGGTGCAGAGATGCCCTTGTCTCCTCCCCTGCACAGGGTACAGCCTGATGTGATCTGAATGACCAGACACTAAATTCTTTGAGGAGATCCATATCTCAGATATCTGCCCGTTATTTAAGCTGAAGCTATAACGAATGTGGGGTCATTTCCATTTTTAAGTCTTTAGGCAAGTTTCTTGTGTCCCAGGATCTTGCTCTTGCCTTTGCTTCCTGAATGTCTGCTTTGGCAGCTCTCTAAGAACCCTGTGAAGATGACTGCCAGAGAGCATCCCCACTTTCTGTGCCCTGCATGCTTTCTCCCAAACTTTCCCAGGGATTTGTTTGTAATTTAGCTTCCTTGTGCTAATCACTGTCACGGAAGCTCCATCACCTATGGACAGGACTCCAAACACTGCTTCTGCTCCTCATTCCTGGGTCCCCTTTGTCCCCAGACCCTGCTGACAGCGTGCACACGGCCATCCCTTGCTCAACTATGTTTTTGCTGTGACCCGTGGTTCCTGAAGATGGAAATAGGGGTGTTGCACTGCACCTGCTGCCATGTCCCCTTGCACTCTCCTAAGTTCTGTCCTAGCCACTGACTTAGGAGGGCAGGGACGTTGGTCCCAGGGCAGTCGTTCCTCCCCATGGGTCTACATTGGCCCTGGTTTGGGCTTTGGGAGCCCTCCATCCCTTTTAGGGAAAAAAAAATGTTTTGACCCAGCCTGGACTCCCTTATAGCAGTTTGAAGAGAACTGGAGACAGCATATTGACCATCTGGATTCAAATCTCTCTACCTCTCAGGTTTTTCCTCTTTCAGGGCCTCCTTACGGAACACATCCATTGCTCAATTTTGACTTGGGGGTGGGGGATGTGCAACTGCTTCATTCAGTTCTGTAGGAAAGAAAATCCATCACCTAGGAGGGCGAGTGACAATTCACGAGATCCAGGTGACACGTGTTATCCTACAGTAGCTGTAGTTTATAGCCTTGCTGGTGTGTGAGAGTGATAAGCTTGTGTGTCTGTGCAGTAAACAAACAGAGCACAGCCTGGGCAAGAAAAGTGTGATGACTCTGGCATGAGGGTCAGAGACTGGAAGATAATGTGGCTTCCAGACCTCCACCACCCACTTTGGAAGGGGGGTTCCCTATCAGCCCAAGACATAGCAGAACTTTGAACCTAGGTTTGCTGAAGCAGAGATTTGACACCTTGAAAGACAGAAGCATGGCTGTTGGAAAAAACTTTGGTGTTCCTTGATGTGTGTAACAGTAATGGAGCTGAAGAGTGTATGTGGAACAAGATGTGACTCACTTCTGACAATAAGATCCTTCAGCAGCTTCTAGCTGTATGGGAATTGAACCAAGCTGGAGCAAGACAAGATTCTCTTCTGACAACAAGCGCCTTCAGAAACTTCTAGCTAGATGGGAATTAAACCAAGCAAAGCGCAACTTTGTGAAGCAAAGGGTGACCTCATGCAATGTGGTGGAAGAACTCCAACTTCCATCCTTCCTTATCAGTGCTGGCTGCCTAAAGTTTTACAAGAATTAGACGTAGCATATGGTGCCTGTGGATCTGAGCACATTACAGAGTTCAATAAACTCAGAAAGGGACCTTGTAAGGACTAGTTTGCACCACTCCCCTCCTGTTAGACTGGGCACTTCTTATGTGATTCTTGTTCTGCCCTGCTACCCTCTTCTTTCCATTTCCCCAGCAAGTGAGAAGTTCTAGAAGAAGGAATATAATATTCTTCTTTCACAGTATGACTTATAGATTGCTCATATGAAGAGAAAACAATTGTTAAGTAATCCTCCTGCCTCCTGAGTTGAATGTCAGGAGTTAGAAGGGTACAGAGGTCTGTTCAAGGAGTTGTAAGCCATGCTGACCTGATGCTAGCTGTGATAGCTGCAGAGAGGATAAACATACCTTCTTCATCACCTTGTTGACAGGCAAGAGTAAATGGAAGCCAGGGGTCACCAGAATGGGATTTAACCTTTTCTCATGATTTAGTGTCAAACACACTAGTAACAAGGTCATAATATAAATGTTGGGAGACTTTTGCACTTTCCTGCAAGAGTGAGGTCATCATTGTAAGTTATCAGCTGCTAGGCAGGGGAAGAATGGAAGGGGTGGTAGATTGTGTAAGAGTGTTGAAGTCAATGACTTGAGCAAAGGAGGTTCATTGGATAGGTGGATCCAAGGGTTTTGGACCCTTTTTTGGGGTTGCTTGTGCTGAGTGGTGGTTGTGTGGCTGTCATGTCGGCTGGTGCTGATCCAAGCATCTGATGAAAATGAAAGCTGAGGTTTGGCCATCTCCCTTTTTTCTTTCCCTTTTGCTGTAGACATTGTTCGCAGCGACATTGCCCTGGATAAGCAGAAAGGCTGTAAGATCGCCCAGCATCCTGACATAATGTTGGAGCTACAGAGGGAAAAGGCAGCTCAGATGCACTTGGTTTTGTTAAAGGAGCAGTTTTCAAACACATACAGCAACCTCACATTAACAGGTAAGGCTACAAGACCAGTTCTGGAGCCAGGAGCTGGGGCTAGTTCTTGCTAACTCACGGACGTGTTAAAATGCTTGGGCGCTTCACCTCTGTATGAATCAGCATCTCTCTGGCTGCCTCTGTTTCCTACCAAGATTACTGGGTGCTGGGAGGGAAAGGACCTGCAGGAACCTGTGATGGACTCATGAGGTCTCTGTGGCTGGCACCTACGCAGACATTCCAGATTTGGTGCCCCTGGACAGAATGTTTTCTACAGTCTGACCTAAGCAGAATACCATGGCACATGAAGTGCTGGAGAAATCTCCCTGCTAACTGTTCACGTTGATGGGGCTGCAGCAATTACTAAATTTGGAGTCCTTTAAGCTGCAGCTGAATTTTTTTTTTTTTTTTCTTTCCAGAGCATGCACTTTGTGTGAACCCAGTAAATATTAAAGAGCAAATATAAAGGGATAATGGCCCAGACAGAGTTGAGAGGATACTCTTTTTCTGGCAACTGTTTGTATTATCCAGGGAACAGAATCTCAAAGGATGGAGGAGACTGCCACATTTTGGATACACATTTAATGGTGCTTGTAAAGGACTGATGTCTTAAGGCACTGAGTGGGCAGAAGGATGGGATCCCATCAGCCAGCAGTGTCCTTTCATAGCTGTTCTCCTTATCACTACAGCTGGATGAGCCACAGACGATGGGATGGAGGAAGAGACTAATAAATCAAACAAGATCCCCTTCTCTTGCCGGGTCCTTTTCCTGTGAGAGGCAGAGAGGCATTTGATTTCTGCAGGAGGGAGGGCCCCATACTCTGTCTGGGGAGGAAGTGGCAAGCCCCGTGATGGCCCTCCCCTGCTGCTGGGCTAGGAGAGGCAAGCAGGTCCTCTGCAACCTCCCCCGCTTCTACGACTGTCCCTAGTTCAATGTCCAGCTCGTGCCTTGAAGTCAGTATGGGTCTGCATCCTCACCAGTACAGTAGTGAGCTCTGGCTCTCTGGGGGACACTGGCTGTGCCGGACCACTCTGGGACCCCACAGAGGTGGGATGGTGATACCATGGTTGGCAGAAGGCTCAGCCCGGGGATCCTGTGGGCACTGGGGCTGGGAGTATGGCTGAATCACATCATTCCTGAATGCCCAGCATTTAAATGGGATCCTCAGAACCGTTTCTCATTCTCTGTAATGTAATCCACTTGGCTGTTTATTCCCTGTACAACTGCTGGAATCAACATTGTCAGCTTTTGCTCTGACAACTTGCTTACTTTCCACTAAACAAACTTCCCTTGAGAAGAGAAGCTGCTCTCCCCTATCCTCCTTCCCTCGCTGCTTCAAAAGCTCTCTGGCATTGCTCACATTTTTTACAGAACCTGCAGAGCAGAGGTGCTACCTGGTTATCAGCTCAGCTCTTAGCCTTTCCCAAGTATGTTTACAGGATAGTTCGGGAGGTCTTAGCTCTAACTCTCCAGTGTGTAGAGAGCAGTTTCACTGGAATATTACCCAAAGAACTATTTTAATGTCCTTTAACTCCCTTTGAATGTGAGCAGAGCAACTTCATAACTGTTATGAAGTTTAATCTTTTATTTCATAGACATAGTCTGAGAACATGGACTCTAGACAGCTAAGCATAATATTTAACTGGAACTCTACTAACTTGTGTAAATATTTCCCTTCTCGGTGATGGATCTGGTGTTTGGGGTGGGCAGAGGGGGTTATACATCTGTTGCAGAAGGGCATTCTTTACCTTCAAAATTCAATTAGCCAGAGTTTGCTTGAGGACTTCTTTTTTGTTCTGCACAGTGGTTTTGCGCAGTGCTGTGGGGAGTCCCCAGGTCAGGAGGTGAGGTGCAGGAGCCAGGATCCATCCAGACCTGGTTTAGGGAGGGACAGTGAAACTGAGTTTGCAGGGATGGACTATGTGAGGGATCCCTGAGAGCAGGGTTTCCTTCTGGAGGTCTGTATCCATGAATCATTTGGTCTCTTGCAGTGCATGTACTGTGAATGACCCTCAGTACTCAGTATCCAACCTAGGCTGGAGGAATATTCAACCCCACGCCTCTGTGCAAGAGGGGCTTCTGCTACTGCTAGTTCCTGCAGTGCTTTAATTGTATCAAAGAAATGTAAGTGGAGCATCTTGTCCAAATTCATGTGAAGATTAAGGTGGTTTATGATGGAATAGCTACTCTAGGAGTGCTTAGGAGTAGGAATATCACCATGAGACATCTTTATTCATGTGTTACTACCACTGTAGTGATTTGGATAAAAAGTCCCCTTCTCTTCTTCCCCTCAGGTGACATATATTATGTGAACAACTTGAAAAACCGTACATCAGGCCTCCCACACTGCCTGCAAGTGTGGGCAAGTCATAGCGCCATCAAATTTCAATGCAGTCTCTTCTTGGCTTTAAGAATGAAAGCTCTTAGAGTGCAGGGAGTGTGATTCTTCAGTCCCTGTAGCAGCAAGGTAAATCAGAGGCTTTTTCAAATCTATTCACCAGTTGCACATGATTCCCAGTGTGCTCCTTATCTCAGCCATCAGGCAGGGTTGTGGTTTTGCACTGGGATTTAAGCTGCTCCCAGAAGCAGGTAAGAGGGTGTCTTAAAATGAAATGTGTTGTGTTTTTGTTTTTTTTTGTGCTAAGACACAACTGAGACTGAGTGAAAACAGGCAGTCTTTCTGGCTCTCGTTCCTTCAGGAACACATGTTAGACTTTGGCTTAGGCCACTTCAGTTTCTCTAGGCAAGTACGAGCTTTCCTCGGCTCCTGTCCACAGGCTTTCTCTTAACATCTTGTGTTTGCTTTCTGTATGTGATCTTTCTAGCTTAACAAGCCTGCCTCACTGAGAGGAGTGATAGTCTTTGATCTGTGACAGCACTATTTAAATGCTGTGTAATATTTTGAGGCTTATTAATCTTTGCTGCTTCCCCCTTGGTGCTCAGACACAGGTATCTCGTTTCATAGATCAGCATCTCTGATGCTCTTTGGTGAGCCCGTGGTAGAGCAGCGGAGAGTGCACAGCATCATCTACTCTCCTCTGGGAACTGGCGCTCTCAGCTCAGCCCGTGGTGGAATAAGGGAGGTGGAGGAATCTTCCCCTAGAAACGCTCCTCTGCTCTTTCTTAGTCAAGTTAGGTGGAGCAAGTGGTGATTCTTTTATGGCCTGTATCAGTAGAGTAGAAGTTGTAATTATCACAGCAGGCTCCTGTCCTTTGCAGCCCTTAGGAGAAATGTCCGGGTGACAGTAAGGTGATTTTGGAGCCCTGAAGCTGTAGGGCAAATGCACAGCGTTGGACTGGCAGCTGGCAACGTGTGAGGAACTGTCTGGGGCAGTGGAGACACAAGGTGCATGTATGTTTTAGGGAGTGACCTTGTGGAGGGTGGGGCAGCAGCAGGCAGAGCTTTGGTAGATTAAATCTGAATCGCTCTGTCTAAGGTGCCGGTTTGGGCTGGGTTGATGTACTGCATTTGTACTTCACAAGAGTAGATATCTGCACGTTTCTGCACTGTTGTTAAGTAAAGCCTGTTAAGCCCAATGGAAGAGGAAATTGCTCAGGTCGGTAGACACGTGAAAAACTGTCCCCTCCTGTATTTACACGAAGTGTGAAGTGTAACTGAGCTTCCCAAGATACAAGTATGAATCATAAATTTCCCTCTAAGAGTTCCCATCCTGAGGAAACAAAATAGTGCCCCACTTCGCATTCTGAACGATGGAGAAACATCTTTTCTTTCTGTTCTACCTTCTGCCTGAAGCTACAATGCAGATTACTTCAGGGCATCAAGAAGCTCATGATGACAGCTTTCCAGCCTATCCTACCACACCACATCTGCACTGAAAAGCCAATGAGGAGACTGCAGGATGTGTGGTGGGAGCCCTCCATCCTGTCACATCATGCAACACAGCCTCTTAAAGAAGTGCTTAAGGGAGGAGACCCTCCCACAAGGCACATAATGCTCCCAGTTGACCTTCTGTGGTCCCACCCTGCTTAAGGTGTTAGCAGAGGGTCTTGTCCAGCTGCACTGAGAGAGACTTGGCGGGATTAAAATCAGGTGGGAGCTGCTAGGAACAGAGCTGAGATCTGCTGAAGAGTGTGTTTCGCTTTCTGTGTCCTGCATTGCAATCAGGTGTTTTACATTGGCATCCCATTCCCCCCCTCCCTGTTCAGGTCATCAGATAGCATAAATTCTGCTGTACCAGCAGTTGTGGGCTCTGTCTGAGGCTTTCCTTGGGAAAGTCTACTTCAGGAGATGTTAGAAGACAGGCCCAGGACCTCTTCATCCAGGGGTAGGTGGTATGGGTGTGTGAGGTAGTAGTGATGGAGGGTGCACAACAGCTTTTCTCATGCAGGGATGTGTAATGTTGGGATTAGTGGAACAAAGCAGAGCGTGCGGGAGCAGAGCATATGTGTGGCTACTGAAGAGCAACCGTGTGTGAGCTGGCATGGGGCAGGGATGGGGGAATTGTGTCTGCGTGAAGAGCTTACAAGTGAGAAGGTGCCCCACAGAAATATGTTTTTCTCTTCTCCCTCAAAATGATGAGAGCCACAGTTGTTTGTTCCTTGGCAGGGAATCATACACCTCAGGTTGAGCACCTGTGATATTTGTGTTTCCTGCACTTGTGAACCTCCCCAGGTGGTTTTGTGATTTCTGCTGAATGCTGTGGCTCTGGGAGATGGTGGTGCTGGAACAGCACATGTCTGCAGGGCCTGGAACCCATTCAGTGCGACGCTGAGTCTGGAGGGGACCATGGCTCGGAGGCTGCCCTTATGAGAGGGTCTGTGTAGAGAGCAGGGCATGAGGCTGGGCATGCTTTTGGTGCCTGTGCTGCTGGGCAGAAAGGCTGCTCCACTTGGTTTTGGTGGAGTTTTTCCCAGTTTCAGCTAACTCCACGAGGCTGGAGCAGGGGCCACCTTGTGAGATGGGACCTGGGAGGGTTGTTGCAGAGGTAAGTGCAGCTTCTTTCCCTTTTTGGCAGCTTGTTTGGGATCAGCAGCCTAAACATCCTGTGGTCTGCACAGCATTGATACATATCAGGGCTGTTTTACTGGGTGCTGCACTGGGGTGGTCTGCTCTGTGATTTTTCTCCAGCTCTCCTCCAAGCAGAATTCTCTGTGGAGCCGGGTCACAGGCCTGTGAGTGGCTTTTGCGTCAGGCTCTCTGCCCTTCTGTGCATCACAGCCTCTTACATTATACACTATCCACAGCACTGTACAAAACAGATCTGAAAAGGGCCTCAAGAGGGCATCTTCTAGCCTTTTCCATGACAAATCAGCTGTACCTGGTCTCTGTTTGGGGAAAGGTGTATAAGGAGAGGTGATGCCTTTTATGTGACCAGCTGATACAGTTGGAAAAACAGACAGAAAAGACTGGAACCCTTTGTTGGGGCTGAAGAAGAAAAATCAGCATTTAAAACTAAATACACAGTGAAAATGTCCCTGTTTGTCTCCTTGATTAGCACAACTGGGGTACTGATGTTGAAGTCATATCAACAAGGGGAAGACGGCTTCTATGGGAAAGAGAGGGAGAGAGAGTTGCTGTGAAACACTGTGGGGTTTCCTGGGAGGAAGGGAGCAGAAAAACTGTGATATATCATTAGAACAATGTCCGTACTGAACCCATAACTAATGACCAGCAGAGCTGCCAGGTCCCTTTTGATGAGGATGGTTTGCAAGTGTCTTCTGAGACCTTGGGTTCCGAACCAGGAAAAAAATAAACCGCGGAAAAAAATCTCCTGTAACTGAGTATTTTTGTGCTATTATCAGTTGTTTATATGAGCTCAGTCTGAAGCAAAGCGGCTGTTTGTTTTCACTACACAGCTTTCTGAGGGCGTTTGGTTGTGTAGCTGAAATCTATTGGATTCCTGGGCATGCCTCTCTAAAGCCAGCAGGTTGTCAGAGCTCAGTGGCCAGGCACCGATGTTGCCCAGGTTGTGGGGACATCACTGTTAACTGATTGAAGTGATGTGGCTTTATCCTTGTTCTTAAGCCTCCTGTGATGAGAGTGATGTACCCTCCCTCAGCAAACAGCTCTGGGGGGTAATTATCTGTATTGCTATGGAGTTGGTGTTTTTAAAATCTCTTGCTTCAATTTAAGCCCTCTCCCCATGGACATGGAGAGCAGCTTACAGCGCTCCTTTCCTCTTTACTGAAATCTTGTACATATTTGAGGCTTGTTATCACGGTTCCCTGAAGACTGTTGTTCTCTACGCTGAACAACTGCCTTTCGTTTGCTCTTTCCTCATGGCCATGTTATTTTCAAGTTGAATGACACATGTGTGGTTGATTCTGCCTCTTGAGGTTCCTTTCAACCTTCTTTAAATTTTTTTTTGTGGTTCTGTGTTTTGTTGGGGTCCCTTGTGCACTGTCCACTTGATCTGGCCTGTTTTTGAAGCATGTTGCCTTGAAATCAGTCCAGTATTGTAGCTAAGGCCTTTCTTGACTGAAGAGCAGCAGGGTTATTTAATGTACCTTGTGTGTGGCACTCTTGTCTGTACACCCCTGTACAATCACGGTTTCTTTTGGTATAATATTGCTTGCTCATTCCTGTGCTTTTGTGTACTATTTCTCAACCTGCTGTGTGTTCCCTGTAAGGAATTTCATCTAGACTCTATTTTCCTAATTTTCTGATTAAAATGTTATATGAAACTGGAGATAAAGCCTTGTGAAAGTAAAGGTGTAGAACATATGTTTCCTCTGTCTTGCATACAAAACCCTTTTGCTCTGTGAAAGAGAAGGCAGGTTGTCTTCACATGGCAGGTCTATTGCTTCCAGCCCTTCCTTGTAGATGGATTGTTTGATGATTTGTTTCAAAATTTTTCCAGGAATTGAAGTTATGTTGACTGGCGTGCAATTTCCTTGAATTTTCAACCTGTTGAATACAGCCATTACATTTGCCCTTTTCCAGCCTTTTGGAACCTCATCTATCTTCCAGAAATTCCCAGTGATAGTTTTTGATGGACCTCAGTCTGTGTGAAAATATCAAACTTCAGCAATCTTCTTTCTGATCACATGCTACTATACCTTACACTTCTACTCTGCTGCTTTCGATTGCATTAACTTTGTGGTCTTTTTCATGAAGTCTGAACCAGCAAAAGCATTAAACATTTCAACTTTAACTCTGCAAGTTGTTGGCTGTTGTGGGTTGTGTCCCAGTTTATACCTCTTTGCTTCCTGAGGCAGCTGCAAGCCAAACCCCTGGGATCCCCTGCCTCTTACCCTAATTAGTAGTTTTACAACTCGTTGTGCACTGATGGCATGCGTGTGTGAGAGGTCGTGAAGGTGAATCTCTTTTTCAGGTGACACACTCTAGTGTGTTAAACAACACTTTGGCTTTCTCATTATCTGATTTGGTTATTGCCTTTTTAAGCCTTTTTAACTGTGGGGATCATGTCTTGTGATGTGTTCGGTATTTATTAAATTCCATTTGCTGTCCAAATTAACTAGCCTCACAAGAGAAGATATTTTATAAATCGTGCATCTTAAAATTAGCAGTTATGTGTACATTATAATATGTAATGTCATTACCAGAACCAGCCAGTTCTGGGTGCCGTGTAGAGAATAAAGAAAACACATAAACCTAACAGAAAACAGATTTCGGTGGGAGGGGGGAGGGCTGACAAGCACTAACAGTTTTGGAAGGTCTTGTGGCATGTTCAGTAGCAAAACCCAATCTATTAACCTTTTCTTCCTGCTCAGGAGGTGATGAACTCTTTGGTCTGCCTCTTCCCACCGATGTAGTTATCAAATATCTCCTCAGTACCGCTGGCAGTCCCTGCTGTGAGCAGTTTCTGTTGAGCGCTCGGCTCTTTTACTCTCTCCGGGTGCCATTTCTTTGTGCTCATCCGCATCAGCCTGATTAAGTTTCCATCTCTTCTTCGTGTACTGTGAGGAGTCTGTTATTTACCCTTATCATACTCCCACACTAAGATAATTTGCATTTGTTCTCTTATCTTGCTGCGTATTTACAATAAACACCGTCTTTCCTGAACTCCCTTTTCATTCTGCACAAAATCTCACTTGCTGACCCTCTGAGTTTACTGAAACCACCGTTTTCACAAAGCACTGTTTTTACTCTGCTCTTATTTTTCCCTTCTATTCCTGATAAGTATAAGCACTCTTTTTGGGCTCCCTTGTCCACAGTCCTTTTCACCTTCATGTTTTTTCCTGTGGTGTTTACTGGTTTGTGTGTTTTGTTGGGGTTTTTTTGTGGTTTTTTTTTTCCTCCTCTGTTGATGAGAATCAAACCTCGAGGAGCCTTCTTCCTAGTTTTGTTCCAGTCTCTTCTTTCACAATTTTTTTTTTTTATCTCTGTGCATTCCAGGAACTTGATGCAAGGCAGTGTGTGATGTCTTCCTTTCCTAGTAAATGTGTGGGCAGTTAAAGATCCCTAATTACCAGTGGGTTCTGTGTTTCAGATGCTCCCAATAAGCCTGTGCTTCTGATCTCCCTGATTTTGTAGCCTAAAGCAGACCCCCCAGTGTGCCAGTGTCTGGGCTCCTTCCACTCTTACATTACACAGAGGTTTTTATACCTGACCTTTGTACTACTTAATTTTACCCGCTGCTTTTGTGATGGGCCCCAAGATCATCCACACCTTGTGATGTTTCTCATCCTATGCTGTACTGGTGATACTTTTCCTCTTCGTCGTCATCATGCTTAACTCTGACTTTCAGCCCTTGGACTTTGCTTTGCCTCTCACCATTAGGTTAGAAGCCTCCTATTTCCCCACACTAATGTAATGCATATGAGAAGCAGCTGGATCTTGTGAATTTTTCCTCTTTCATAGGCTAAATAGATTTGGCTCCTTAAGCTTCACTTTTCCAAAGTCCCTTCATAGCTCCTCCTTCCTCCTGTGGCTGTTCAGGACCGATTTTTTTCCATCCTGGAGATAAGAGCTCTGTGTTGTTTTCCTATACATGTGTCTTGGGCCTGGCTGAATTAAAGCACGCTCAGTTGATTGGTGGCCTTTTAGCCCTACAAATTGGATCGCAGGGTAAGCAGGGGCTGTTTTGTTCATTATTTACTAACCTATATTTGTGCGATCTCCAAGCTGCCTCTAAGGGCCTTATAGTTATCTAAATGATTGATAAAAGCACTGCATCCTGTGCGATGGAAAGCGAGCGATGGATAAATTTTTGTCTCATCAGCCACTGCTATCCATCTAGTTATGCCAAATTATTTCTATTAACACAAGTTCTTAAATCAAGCTGTAACATCAGTTAGATGGGACTTGGTCCTGTACAACATGTGTTGGCTGGTTATTAGCTGAGACATGAATATAATGAATTATCAGCAGATTCTCATATTGACTTTTAATAACTCTGTTCAGGTCTGCTGTCAGGCTGACTGGCTGTCGCTCCCTAGGTCAGCTACTCCTGCCTAAGTGCTGGCATGGGGTTAGGGCTCTCCTACCCTTCTAGAATTACTTGGCATTCCAAGATTTATTAAAAATTAGTACCAACAGGTCAGAGATCTCCTTAGTGCACTTGGAGGTGCAAATTATCCGGGGTGGGTGATTTAACAGTGTTTATCTAAAGCAGATGTTATCTAATCCATCTATTGGTCAGTAGTAAACTGTGAAGTATATCATCATCTTATGATCATCATATATTTTTCCCAAATACGGAGCACATATAAAAATGTTTCTGTAGTTACACTGGTAATTTTACTGTGTGCACAAAATAATGGATTTATGCCTTTGTTCACATTTCTCTTCTTTCCTTTATATTCAAATTCCCACTATTGACTTGGTAAGGCATGAATTTTTCCAATATGTTTTTTTAAATACTTTTCCATGCTTCATAATGGCAGTTGATTGCTATTTCTTTAGCTTTACAATCATGGCTTATATTATTTTTTTCTTATTGCTGTCTATACCACTACATTAGGATGGGTTTCTAGCCAATATTCCCTTCCAGCGTGGTGATCAATGTGCTGATTCTGGCCATCTAAACCTCCTAAAAAAAACCCAAAGCTTTAAATATTCCTTTAAAAATTTGTCCAGTATTTTCTTCCCAATAATTTTTCTCAGCCTGGAGAAGTTGAAGCACTTTGTATGTATTTCTGACCAGGATTACAGTCCCACTAGCTTGCCTCAACTGCAGGCTTTGAGAAGGCAGCTGCCCATGTGGACTGAGCAGGGAGCATCATGCCCAAGTTCTTGTGGGGTTTTTTTTGGTTGGGTTTTTTTTTTTTTAATTCCTTGTGACATAGCAAGAAATTTCACTGCAGTTGGAGGAGTATCGCCGGTTTTAATGCTTCAGCCACTATCCCCATACTTGCTCCCTGTGAAAAATAACAAGAATGGTTATTCACCATCTGCTGGGAAGCTTGCAGCTGCGAATTGGGGATGCGTGTCTATGGTGTGCAGGATCCATCCCTGAGAGACCCAGGCTTTGTGGATGGGCTAACTCACGGAGAAAACAGAGAAGAAGGGAGAGGCACGGTTGGTAAGCTTGGCTTGGCGGGGAGTGCTGGGGATAATCTTTGTAGCTGGACCATAGCTCCTGCCTGCCCTACGCTGCTTGATAGGGGCACTGCCTGCTGGTGGGAACGCGGTTTCGTTCCCAAGGCTTGTTCTCCAGTTGCTCTTGCTAACCCCTTTTCCATCTGTCTGTCCATTTATTATTTACCGCTTTCTCTTGCTCTTTTCTTTGTTAGCCGTTTCCAGGGATGTCTTGTAGGGAACACGAGAGCAGCAGCAAATTCTGCTCTACTGCTCCTCTGCCAGCCCTCCTTGCCATGGGGACAGGAGCACGTGGCACACAGTTAGTTAAATTGTTTAACGTTTTTCCAAGTTGAGAAAAGGATCAAAATGCTCAAAATAAGAGGTTTTTGGAGTCCTCTGTGTGGTCTACAGTCTGCTTTTCAGAGGCTTGTAGTGGAGATGGTTACACTGGAATGGGAGCGTAATGTGAAAGGCTGTGGATTTGCATGTTCTGTGCAACTAAAGGTGGTGTGGGGAAGAATGAGGTTACAAGGTGTTCAAAAGAAGTTTTGGATTTGTCTTTACTTCATTAAGTTTTATTTTGGGTTCCTATGCCAAGTGACACAATCATGGACTTTCTTGAAGAACTGTAAAAAAACTTCAGTGAATTGAAATAGTCTTTTTTTTTTGTGTCTCTTCAACTGGGGAAAAAAATGGTGGCAAAAGGAAAGACTTTATAGGAGAAACTGAAACCAGTTCAAATATAATTCTATTAACTAATTAGGGGAACCCTGGAAATGGGACTGAGACTAGCAAGCTTTTTTTTATTCCTCTTTGCTGGGGCACTCCAAGAATCGGATCACCTGGGGAAAGCATGTTTAAGAAATACCAGATGGTCTCTGCGATGCTCCAGCTGTGGACAATCACTCCCAGCCAGGCAATCTGCCTTGCTGTCGAAGCCCTCTAAAACTGTGCTGCCCATTTGTCATGCTTCTCCAATTGCAGCGCTCTGGATAGCTTCTTTTTTCCTTGTCTGGCTCTTCCTCTCCAGTTTTTATCACCCACCCCCTCCATGAGCTAATGTAGTAACATCCCTTCATTGGCTATAAATCCATTGAAGAGCCATGTATAAAATATTACTTTGTTAGGGAAGATCGGGAAACATCTGTTTTTTACCCGTTAGAGTCAGTCTCTAGTTGTCTCCTATGACGATGTGACTATTTATATATTTGTAAAGTAAAAAGGAGAGAAAGATGGGAATCCTAGGAAATTTGAGGGGAGCCTCTAAATGGAGGAAACTGATTCAGCTCTGGGATTTGTTTGGAGGCTAATGCTGGGGTGGGAGGAGGAAGGCACAGGCCAAGAAATTGCTTGGCTATCTGACAAAGTAACAGTTACACCAACTGCAGAAGGTCCTTCTGGAAACCTTTTGATCTTGTGTAACTGTTCCCTAGGTGCTCCCTGGCACATCCTCACCCGGGAAAGCCATGGGTCTAAATCATTATGTATTATCTACTACATAAAACAGGAATCTGAGAACAGTGACAGTCCTTAGATTAGTAGGAGACTATAATCGTAATGATGTACATGTGTAGCAGCAAAATATTTGCCTACGGAGTCCTTGCATTTAGGTGGGTAGGCCAGGATGTGATGTCTGAGCATGCTGGCATGAACTGTCTCTCACCCAACTGATTAAGCATTGGTGCCTTGCAGAGCTCTCTGCTTTTGCTCGCACTTGTGGCACTTGGTTAAGTGTGTTTCCATCCCCTCGTGGGACGAGGGCGTTGGTTTCTGTGAGTGTGTGCGTGGCAGGCCTGGCTCCAAGCACTCCAAGTGTGAGACCAGGATGCTTGGGGTGTATCTTGTCTATCACGGTGCTTGACATATGGGGCTTCTGGAGTTCGCATGGGAAGGATGTCCCAAGAGCCAGCCAGGCTTGGAATGCTTTGTTCGTGCTGCCGATGTGAGCTAAGGAGCAAGATACTCTGTTGGCTGTCATGAGGTTGCAAGGAACAAGTCTGTGTGAGGAGGGTGCCTGGGAGTGAACAATGGAGGATGCTGCTTGGAGCAAGGAGGTTGCACCTCCAGAAGGTTGCCTGTGGTGCCGGGTACCTTGCATGCTAGGCAGCTATAATGTCAGTCACTGAGGGGCTCAGTAGGTGAATGTGGAAGAAGGAAAAGGAGATTTCAGGTCTTGCACGCAAGGTTTGCCAGTTAGCTCATGCCACAGCTGCTTTCTGCGCTCTGCGGTGCTGGCATCTAGGAACAGGGAATCAGAGTTGATACTGATGGGAGCCATTCCATGCAGCCCTCCTCCTTTTGTGGGTGAGTACAGTGAGATTCTGCTTTCAGTTCTTCTCTCCTCAGGGCTGTGGGTTGCTGTGTTGGTTTGGATGGAGCTCTCTCATCTCAGGTGGGGAACACCCTGGAGGGAACCTCTACCCTCCTTCATCCAGCCTTGCACATCACACATAACTTCCATGATGGACAGTTGCCTGCTCTTCTCAGTGTGGCCAAACCCTAACTCTGTGTGTGTCCCCTCTGCTAAGCCTGCACATGCCGTTCCGCAGGGCTGTGGTTGACAGCTGCGTCTTCCCCATGGCCTCGTAATGCACTCACGCTGCTCCTTCTCCCCTTCTTCCACACACCAGGTGCTGTGCTGCTGTGGAGCTCAGCCTGTTCTGATGGTTATCTGCCCTCACCATAGCCTCATGGCTCTTCTGCTTGGCTTTTGCAGCTTTTCCTCTTTAAAGATCCCTCTTGTTCTCCCTCCTGTGGTGCTATGGCAGCCTGTCTTGCTAATCAGACCTTGAGCACTATTTTCTTCCCTCTGCCCAGTTGGTGTTGAGCTATGCTCCAGCCCCCTAGGTACTGCTAAAAGCTCACAAAACCCTACAAAATGTCCACCTCCACCTGGTGCAGCTCCGCTGTAATGCTAGTGACAAGTAAAAGGTTATTTTAAAATGGTAAGATATTAAATAGACATTGTTGCTCTAACACCTGCTATATATTTGTCCTCTCTGTGCCAAAGCCTTCAGTTATCTTGTATGGTGTGTCAGGGGACCGATGTAAAATCTGCTGCTTAGCTTTTGCCAGCTCCTGCGGCAGCAAGCCCTGCACAACTCTGAACTTGGAGGTGGCATCTGATAATTTTACAGATCATAGAATCATAGAATTGCTTGAGTTGGAAGGGATACTAAAGATTGTCTTGTTCCAACCTCCCTGCCATGGGCAGGGACACCTCCCAGTAGACAAGGTTGCTCAGAGCCTCATCCAGACTGGTCTTGAACGCTTCCAGGGATGAGGCATCCACAACTTCTCTGGGCAACCCGTTCCAGTGTCTCACCATCCTCATAGTAAAGAACTTCTTCCTAATGTCTAATCTACCCTGCTCTAGATGAAAACCACTGCCCCTTGTCCGATCCCCACACACCCTTATAAAAAGTCCCTCCCCAGCTTTCCTGCAGGCCTCCTTCAGGTACTGGAAGGCTGCTGTAAGGTCTCCCCAGAGCTTTCTCTTCTCCCTGCTGAACAGATCCAGCTCCCTCAGCCTCACAGGAGAGATGCTCCAGCCCTCTGATCATCTGTGGCCCTCCTCTGGACCCTCTCCTACAAATCCATGTCCTCCTTGTGTTGGGGGCTCCAGAGCTGGACACAGCACTCCAGGTGGGGTCTCAGAAGAACAGAGTAGAGGGGCAGAATCACTTCTCTCCAGTTGCTGGCCACACATTTCTTGATGCAGCCCAGGACAGGGTTGGCTTTTTGGGCTGCCAGCTCACCTTGCTGGCTCATGTTCAGCACTTCATCAAACAGCAGCCCCAAGTCCTTCTCTGCAGGGCTGCTCTCAATCCACTCATCACCCAGCCTGTATTTGTGCTTGGGATTGCTCCTTCCCAGGTGCAGGACTTTGCACTTGGCCTTGTTAAACTTCATGGGGTTGGCATGGCCCCACCTCTCCAGCCTGTCCAGGTCCCCCTGGATGGCATCCCTTCCCTCGAGTGTGCTGACTGCACCACACAGCTTGGTGTCGTCAGCAAACTCACTCAGGGTGCCCTCAATTCCACTGTCCATGTCGCTGACAGAGATGTTAAACAGCACTGGTCCCGGTATCGATCCCTGAGGGACTCCACTTGTCACAGGTCTCTATTTGGACATTGAGCCATTGTTTGCAACTCTTTGAGAGCAGTCATCTGGCCAGTTCCTTAACCACTAAGTGGTCCATCCATCAAATCTGTGTCCTTACAGTTTAGAGACCAGGATGCCATGTGGGACAGTGTCAAATGCTTTGTGCAGGTCCAGAAAGATGATGTCAGTTGTTCTTACCTTACCCACTGATGCTGTGACCCCATCATAAAAAGGCCATCAAGTTTGTCAGGCAGGATTTGCCCTTGGTGAAGCCATGCTGGTTGCTACCAACCACCTCCTCGTTTTCCACGTACCCTAGCAGAGTCTTCAGGAGGATCTGCTCCATTATCTTGCCAGGCACTGAGGTGAGACCTGACTGGCCTATGGTTTCCCAGGTCTTCCTTATCTTCCTTTTTGAAAATGGAGATTGTTTCCCCTTTTCCTGTCAGTGGCAACTTCACCAGATCTCCATGATTTTCCAAATATTATGGAAAGTGGCTTTGCAAATTTGTCCACCAGTTCCCTCAGGACCCACAGATGGATCTCGCCTGATCCACAGACAGATTTGTGCACCTTCAGGTTCATTTGATGGTCTTGAACCTGGTCTTCCCTTACAGTGGGCAGATCTTCCTTTTCCCAGTCCCTGACTTTTTCTTCAGCAACTTGGGTGGTGTGGCTGGAGCCCTTGCTAGTGAAGACTGGGACAAAGAAATCATTGAGTACCTCAGCCTTCTCCATATTGCTTATGACCAGGTCTTCTCCATCCTTCTGGAGAGGGCCCACGTCTTCTCTAGCCTTCCTTTTATCTCTGACATATCTATAGAAGCTTTTCTTGTTGCTCTTGATGTCTCTGGACAGATTTAATTCTATCTGTGCTTCAGCTTTCCTAACCTGATCCCCGACTGCTCAGGCAACTTCTTTGTAGTCCTCCCAGACTACCTGTCCTTGTTTCCACTCTCTGTAGATTCTCTTTTTTTGCCTTTAAGTGGGTCCAGGAGTTCCTTGTTCATCCATGCAGCCGCTTGGCCGCCTTGCTTCTGGGCTTGGAGGAAGCAGTCCTTGAATACTGACTAGTTTTCTTGGGCCCCTCTCCCCTTCAAGGCTTCATCCCATGGTACTTTGCCAAGCACGTACCTGAAGAGGTCAAAGTCGGCTCTCCTGAAGTCCAGTGTGGTGAGCTTGCTGGGCATTCTCCTTAATGCCCTGAGGATCTTGAATTCCACCATTTTGTGGGCACTACAGCCAAGGCTGCCCGTGAGCTTCACATTATCCACCAGCCCCTTCTTGTTGGTGAGGACAAGGTCCAACATAGTGTCTCTTCTCGTTGGTTCCTCTACCACCTGGAGAAGGAAGTTGTCATCAACATATTCCAAGACCCTCCTGGATTTCCAATGCCGTGCTGTGCCATCCTTCCAACAGATGTCCAGGTGATTGAAATTCCCTGTGAGGACCAGGGCTTGTGAACAGAAAGCCGCTCCAATCTGTCTAGAGGGCTGCATCCACTTGTTCCTCCTGATCAGGTGGCCTGTAGCAGACCCCACTGTGATATCGCCTTCCCCCTTGCCTTTCCTTTAACCCTGACCCATAAGCTCTCTGTCAGCCCCTCATCCGTTCCCAGGCCAAGCTCCAAGGACTTGAGCTGGTCAATGACATAGAGGGTGACACCCTCTCTTCTCCTCTGCCTGTCTTTACTGAAGAGCTTGTACTCATCTATTCCTATGGTCCAGTCATAGGAGCCATCCCGCCACATCTCAGTGATGCCAATAACATCATAGCCCTGTAGATGTGCACACATCTCTCCTCTTGTTTGTTCTCCATGCTCTGTGCATTTGCATAGAGACATTTAAGTGGGGGGACACCTTATTTCTTGCTGGAATGTCTCCTACATGGAATCTGCTCTCTTCCATCTCTTGTGCTCTCTTGCTGGCCTGTGTTCCTTCTCTGGAGCCAGGGTATCTATTTCTGACATTGGCTGTGAAGTGGGATGAATTGAGAATCCCCTCCCCTGGGAACTTTAGTTTCAAGCCCTTCTTACTAAACTGGCAAGCCCATGACCAAAGATATTGTCTCTCATATGAACAAACATGGTGATACGTTTTGATACTGGGTATGAGTTTGGACTTTACAGGATTAAAGAGTTAAATTTGAGGCGGAAGCAGGTAATGAAAAAGGAGTTGGAGATGTTGCAAATAGCTTTGTGGGCCTTGTGAGTATGAGCAGAGCAGCAGCTGGGAGGACAGGCACAATAAGAGCTCTCTAAGGTTCCCTCATTGGGAAGCTATGATGTTGGAAATGCTGTTGATGAGGCAGTGTTGGGCATTGTGTCCAGTTCTCTTGTCCATTTTAACAGAAAAGCTGCTACATAGTTGGAAAAGGTTCAGAAAAGAGTAATAAATGTGACAAAATCCTGGAAATATGGAGCTATTGACAAGGTTTTAGTAAGATTCATCTACTTAGGGAAAATGAAAAAATAACATCATAATGTACAAAGTATCAATAAGGGGAAGAAAAAATTCAGAGCAAATAGCTTCTCTTTGTGTCTTTCTTTGCGAAGATTTCAAGCTATGATTTAAAGTCTAATTCAGAACAACCTTGTGCTAATAAGGTGCAGATTTATAATACTGAGAATAAAATTTGAATATCTCTACCTAGGTATGGGGTGGATTAACAGCCACTGTCAGCCTGAAAGCCAGAGTCTTGCCAAAACTGTTTCAGACAGAAGTTAAGGATTTTGTGTAGTAATTACTACGTTGGATCCTCTAACCCCTATCAAACAGGAAGTAAAATTGTCTTATATTAATGGTCCTTTCCATCCTTATAATGTGAATAAATGTGTAATGTGACTGTTGTGCCTCCTAGAGAATAGGTGATGGCAGGAATTGATTGCTCCCTGAAACTAAACTGAATTTGTTAGCCTTTGCTAGTAACTTGGCCAAATGTTACTCTGCTGGGAGTAAAGCGGAGCTCAGACTATGGGCTCCAGTTCTGTCCCTGTTAAGAGAAGGGTTGAACTTAGCCCCTGTTTAGGCTAGAACCTCTCTGGCCGTGTTATGGTGTGCATTGGTACTAGAAGAAAGATAAGTTTAGGTCAGGGTTTTTTGTCAGAGTTGCCTGAATTTAGGAAAGCTTAGCTGCTTCTCCTTGCCATAACCACCCCCAGGGAGGAGCTGATGCGCTGACCAGGACAGCAGGGCTGTCTTCGCTTTCTGCCACCAAATCCTTCCCTTAAACAAGATCTGGAGACCAACCAGTCGAAATGCAAGAACTTCCTCAGGAGGCACCTATGTTTGATACAGTAGTCTTTATTTTCCTGCTTTATTTTAAAGTTTGTTCATTCTCACAAAAGAAATAAAAATTAGCAGATATTTCATTGAATAAATGTAATAGAGCTAATTCCAAACTTTGGTGTCCAAAAGTTCATTTATGATCTTGCTGTATTACATATTCCCAGATCTAGGGTTTTGACGTAGAAAGTCTTCATTTGATAGAACGTTACAAATTCAAGTTTCAGAAATTATCCTCTTGAGCTGTCTCCGTGGTGTTTGGCACCACGACAAGTCATTAGTCAATCCTGAAATAGTCATCAAGCAGAGAAACAGTTTATTTTATATACTGTTTCTTAGAGAGTTAAATATTTCCACATATTCCAGCTCTGATTGGAGTCTTGGATTCTTTCCAAATGTTCAACCTGTAAAGATATTTGAGAACCCCAGGACTTAGGCTTTTTCCAAAAAATGATAGATTTCACTTGAATTTTCACAAATGGAAAACCACAACTCCCCATAGCTGCAGAGAAGCAGCTGTCATACCAGGTACGGAGTATGAGAAAACACTTTCTAAAAGCTTCAGGGACTTCCCATTATCTGGAAGTTTTTAGTGCTCTTAAAATTTGTGAAGAAAACAGCAGGGTTTTTTGTGTGTGTTTGTGCTTTTTTTTTTTTTTGCTTTTTTTTTTTTCCGGCCCAGCGTTGCCTCCGATAATCGGCTGCACCTGTTTGGAAGCGGTGCTTCACGTTGTTCCCTTGTACAGACCCTTGCACGTGTTTCTGTTAATTTTTCCTAGAAACTCAAGTGTCAACAAATCGGAGCCCTTGCATTGCAACTCGGTGCAAAATCCCACACTGTGTTTCTGAGCGCTTTGCTGTGGAAAGCCTGGTTTGAGTGACTGAAGCAACTTCTGAATTTTGAAGCTGAAATCCTGGGATGTGGGAATACAGACAAAATGCTATTGAAGAAATCAATAGCTCCATCTTTACAGCTCTGAATCAAGAAGTCTGTTTTTTGTTGTTGCTCTGCTCTTCAAAAAAAGAAACAACTTTTCAATTCCGAAATTGAGATGGATTTTGGTAATGGTAACAGGCTTCTTTTGGGAAGAGTTAATTTTTGATGTGATTCAGCACAGCTGTGTGATAAGAACTTGGGAAATGAGGAGTTAAGTCATGATGATGTAAATCATTGTTCTACACTTAAAATAATAGTGCTTGGATAATTCTGATATTGAGGCTTCTGCTTTTATTGGCTGAGAGGTTGCCAAAACATGTGTGCGTTGCTCTGAGTAGGTAAATGATTCCTATTTATAGGACAGGTGTCTTCTGATGTCCCGAGTTCAGTCTGTTCTGTAATCCCAGATCCTGTTTCTGATCTACTTTTAATAATGTGTGACAGAAGAAGACAGGAACCTTGCGGACCAAATCAGGCTAGGAACGTTTTGAATTTAGCTCTGCCCAGCTCTGTCAACTTGTTACGCAGGGTATCTTTTCATAGAGGACTTGCCCTTCTAAAATTCATTTTCTGACTTATCTTTTCTTTCTGAAACTGTGACTGCAGTCATACAAATAAACCCTTGTTTTCCCCAACATCTAAATTAAACTGCCTTACGCCTATTGGTTTGGGCTACACAGTAACATTGAACAAAGGGTCGGATTAGTTGCAGTTAGTTACTCAACTGTCAAAATTACTCTCTCCTGTTAACTTGCAACCTGGTGGTCGAAATTCAGACGGACCCAGTGATGCTTCTGCTCTGGTCATTATACTGCACTTTGAAAATACTTACTGAAAACAAAAAAAGCCCCCTCATAGCTTGAAATGAATATTGAGCCAACAGAGCTGTTTGATAAGGGAAAAGCAAAAACAACCAAGCTCCTCTTCTATGGATGAGTGCAGGCCTTGGAGCTGTGAGTTCAAAAGAGGCACAGGCTCTTTGGGGGAGGGAGAGAAACGCAGGTTCACAGGCAGGGGAAACTCTTGAGATGCCTAATTAAAGGGAAGAGGTGCAGCTGCAATGCCAGGGACCGGGATAGAGGAAGAAATGGAACTCCCTGCCGTGTCTGCAGTCCCATCACCCTCTGGTCTGGCCACTGCAGAGCTGGGGCCTGTCATGGGGTGTCCGGCCATAGTGTGGGATGGCAAAAGCACAGAGGAGTCCCAGGCAAGCATGATGCTGCAGGGTGGGCTGGCAGAGCAGTTTGTGATGAGCAGCTTGCTGTCAGCCGAGTGCTGAGGATACCGTTGTGCCAGAAAAAGAAGTGAGTCTGGGGGGAGGTGGTGGGGGCCATGAGAACTGGAGGGGAGGTTTGGCTCTTTTTCAAGCAGTTCCTAAAGCCAGATTAGTCCTCTTCGCCAGCTGGTGTGAGATGTTACGTTTGTGTTATTTCTGGCAGGCCCACGGGGACTGGGAGTAACTCCATGCCTCTTGTTTCTCTTTGCAAGGACAGGATAGTCCATAAGCAGCACAAGGTTTTTGTTCCTGTCCTCAAGAAATGTGAGTACTGATTTGACCTTCTCAGATGTGAGGAGAAGGACTCAGGCTGCCGTGTCTGTCTTTCACCTCTGATGCCACCAGCTTCCTCTGCTGGCTGCATCTCCTGAGCTAGTCTGCTCTTCACATTACTATCTATGCAGTTTTCCCCAAGACATGCCCTCTTGTCTGTCATTGTCCAGCCAAATCTGGGATATTCAAGTATGTCATGGTCGTACAAGCTGCTGTGCGTGCACAGAGGCTCTGACTGGACTGCCCTGTGCCTGGGAAGTCCAGGTGTGTCTGCAGATGCAAGAATCCTGGCAGGCTGCCAAACGTCTGGAAACGTAGGATATGCCCACATGCATAGGAGCCTTGAGCTTCTGCTTGTCTGGAAATCACTGATACTTTTATATGCAAGGGATTGGATGCTCTTGGGGAGTTTTGGATGGGCCAAATGTACATGTGTTATGCAATTGCTTTTAGTGCACTTGAAGGAAATGCAAGATCTCGAAGAGCAGTTGGTCTGTGTGTCCGAGCCTAGTATGTCCTCAGAGGTTTAGGATTAGGTTTGTTGCACATTCACAGACTGCTCCATATAAGCATGCATACTCTGGAAATCCCTGCCAGACTGTCCTGGTCCTTTATGATCCCTTCCCAGATGGGGATATCAATAGGAAGTTCCTAGTGTTATGGTCTTGCTTGTATTTGTTCGGTACCTAAAATTCCTTTTTCTGGCTGAGCTTTGTACTTCCTTGCTGGGCTCCTCTATCCCCTTTCTGCATAGGTCCCTTGAGGGATCTGTATCTTCCCATTCCTCTTTGCAGCAGAGGAGGCGGGACATGGTGATGAGATATGGTGATTCTAATGATGTCTGACATGCTCCTCACTTGTATCTGGGACATGAAAGGACTATAACTTGAGTGTAAGATGCTGTGTTTGCACTGTAGCTTTTCTGGACCAGGATCCCAGACTTTTGTGACAGGCTGGAGGAAGGGGGGAGGTAGGGCTAATAGATTTCTCTCCTAGATCCAGGCAAAATGAAAGCAAATTAACCAGATTTTTTTCTGAGGCACTTCTTCATTTCCCATTTACAAGGCCACGATATTTGATCCTCGCTTTGGAAGTGAGCAAACCTGCTTTCCTAGAGCTACTGTTGTGTGGGACGGGCGGTGGATGCCTCCCAGCTTCCTGAGAGCTGTTGGGTGACATGCCTTGAGTGTGGCCAGAGCAGAAGCCGCCTCGTTCCCTGAGTCCCTCTTCTAAGGTGACCGAACTCCTGATATTCCCTTTTTCTTCTTCTGGAAAATTATTTGTTCTGGCATTCACCCTTGTCCACACACTCCCCCTAGTGAATTCCAGGGCTAAAAAAATGATGTAGGCTTTCCGTAAGAGCTGTCTTGCTTGTTGTTTAATGACTTCACCTCTGAACTGGGACCCTGCTGCTTCACTAGCTGCCTTGACAATATCTCATTTGTCTTTTCTTCTTTTATTTAGCTTTTCCTACATTTTTTGCACATTCTGTAGATTCTCCTGCATTCCAAGCGTCTTATATTTTCATGCTTCCTTTTATCTCTCTATTCATCTATCGCAGTATAGACAACAGAAATGCTAAATCCACATAATCTGTAGAAAGCATGAACTGGGTTGTTAGACATTTTCCAAACATTACACTTCATGGAAATATTTTCCTGTAAGATGTAGAAATGAAACAGCTGTTTCCCACTCTCTCCTGGACTGTTCCTGTGCCTACTCTCCTACTCTTTGAATTTACAGCACTGTCCCTTGGACAAGTGACCAATGGCCAACTTCAAGCAGTTGAATTTATGATGTGCCAAGCAGCTGTGAAGATGATGGTGTTTATATGCTCGTCAGATCTATACGGGATTAACGTACTGCAAGATCTGGTGCTAAGGTTTCCAGAGTAAGAAGCGTTTCACCTGCAGTGTTGTCACTAGGAAATTTGGCACAAGCCACGGTTGGTGGCTCACTGCAGACTGTGGGATGAGAGAGAATGCTCTACACGTGTACATTCTCCTTCCTCTTGCTTGTCTCTGTCCTTCTAGCTTTATACTTTGCCAAATGGTAAAATCTCTACAGCCAGAAGCTCTGAATACTGGCATCAGGAATGAAAGGTGCAGGTGCCTCGTGTAATGTGGCTTGCTGGAAGACAGTGGGCACTTGGCTTTTGTCCTTCTCTCCCTGTTTTGTTAGGTGGCATCACCTCTCAGCTGGCCTGCCTTGGCTGGCTTGAACATAGGATGACAGCTCAAAACCCTGCTGGGGTATCTACTCATCTGGGCATGGTTCAGATACCTCCTGCTAATATAATTGCTTATTCTGCCTGCTTGTTGTCTAACTTCAGCACACGGCTGCAGATGTATTGATTGCTGGAGGGTAATTATTTCTTGATTCTGATGGGAATTTATGGGAAGCTTAATGCATCAGTGGGCTTTTCTGAACTCGAAAGGTTCGTCAGGGAAAAACAAAAGTACACAGCAAAAATATTTGGGCTGAAGCAAGCAATCCTTCCCCTTCCACATGGAGAAGTGAACACCAGGCTTTTTGGACACAAGCATGGACATCAGTGTTAGTGTGGGCTAGCAGTGAGTGAGATCCTGAACAGATGATGGAAGAGGAGAGAAACAGTGAAATGTGCATGCTACCATCTCCAAGCGGAGCAACCGGAAAAAGAGTAGGAGACCAGAAATTATTTTAAGATTTGCTTCCCTTCAGTGTTTTACTGGAACTGAGTGAGTAGATATTGACAGGCTATATTCCAGGCTGAGGTTATTTCTTCAGACCATATTCTGGCAAAGGATTTTTTGCTACAGGCCATCCTCAACCTGAACGACTGGGTGATACCGTAGGGAAGAAGTCCAGCTAACAGCAAATCATGGATCTAAATTTCAAGCAATTTTTGCCTGTGCATCTGTGATGCTACTTTCTTTATAACTTTCCATATTGTAATCCAGTGCTTTTGGCTTTGACCTTGATAGGATAAAGCAGAACTACTCTTACCCTTAAATGCTGCCACATGAGAAGCACGGTGCCCATATGCACCAGCAGGAAGGGGGCTCTGTTCTATGAGAGGATTGAATTGCTGCAGTGGTGCTTGGGCGGTCTCTGGGGATGTGCTACCCCAGTGTGCCATGGGGATCACACAGTTTGGGAGCTACTCTCATACGTGTGCCGACGAGTCACACGTGTAGCTGGGGAATAGCAGACACTTCAAATGGGAGCACATCTGGATATGCATAGAGCATATCTGGAGTGTCAGAGTTGCTGTGTGTGTGCAGTGTACAGCTTTCTATCCTTCCTGTAATCTCTGGGGCAACCTCTATCATATTTACATAAAATAGCATTTGGGAAACACATTCCCTTCTTCACATGTCCATTAACGTGAGCAGCAGGGTTGTCATGCTAAAGGATGAGCTTTGTCAGAATCTAATGTGAGTACTTCAAGGTTGAATAGCTGATTGTGCTGTCTGTGGGTTGTCCAAAGCTCGGGTATCCAGCAGTGTCTCTGAGAAATATTTGTCATTGTGTTTTGCTGGATAGTCTGAAGGGCCTTTCATGTATTTGCAAAGTGCTGATCTGTTGTATCATTTTCTAGGCTTGATACAGCACTTGGCAGAGCAGCCCTCTAGCCTTTGCCCTTGTAAAGACTCTAGAGTTATTCCCTGGGACGTGACTGTGTCCTGAAAGGGGGATTTGAGGGTTGGCCATTCTATCAATGTCCATGTGGACAATGCATGGGGAAAAAAATGGGGTATGTACTAGCACCAAATTCTTCAAAATATGCTACTCATAGGCACTCTGAGCAACTTCCATCTCTTTCTTTTCTACTTTGGAGTCTCTAGATGTCTTAGAGTGGGAAGAAATAAGGGATGTGGGGTGCTCCCTTTTCAACTATGTCTGGCTGTATAGGATGATGACTATGGCTTCTTGTACACTTGATCACCTATCTGGAGCAATTTGGGGTAGGGGGTTATGCTGTCCTGTGCATACAGATAGGCAGTACTTCTCAAAATGCACTGGGTACATTGACATCCCCAGTCTTGGCGAGAGGGCAACTCTTGATCTCTCAGCACTTGCCACTGGCAGTTGTGTTGTTGCCAAGCCTGTGCTGCCCCCGTACAGGGAGGGGAGCGCTTGCCAAGACCATGGTGGGCAGGAGCAGGGGGAGCATTGTTTCAGGTGCCTGAAACAAGAAGGGTAGCCCTTGCATTTGTACATTGTCTGATGCAAAGTGATCATGTCTGTAAATGGGCACAGTTTGATTTACAATGGAGCTAAAGAAAATATTTTTTTTTGAAGCTCATAGGTAGAGATAGGAAATCTCAGAAGAGGCAGCAGAATTCTGGAAAGTGTCTGGGAGTAAATGTCTCATATGTTCAGCAGAGCTTGGATGCATGAGCACCAGGGCTTTTTTGACAGCCAATCAAATCAGTCCTTGCAAGGAGGTGACATTAAAGACCTATCTTGAGATTCAAAAACATTACTGGATTTGAACAAAACAACTGTTAACTACTATTTAAGAAGCTTTTTCAGAATTTCCTTGGTCTTATGTTAACTTTGTAAATAGGGAGAGGAAAAAAATGCAACAAATGTAATACTACTTAAAAAAAAATTTCACCATTAATGTTTCAGATCATATAGGAGCACTGCTTTCAGTTGTTTGATTCCTATATAACAAAAAAATGCCCTTCCTTCTGTATGTGTTTCATGATGGGAAAGCTTGTAAGTTACCTTATCTCTGTAGGTATCAGAAACATCACATATGGCACTGCCTTAATGTCTCTTTTCTTGCAATTTCCTGGATTGCCTGCAATGTCTTTGTTGAAGCAAAGTGTATTCAACCACTGGAGAGACTTGTAAGAGAACTAAATTAATCTTTTTCTCCTGAGCTTTGCAGTATGGGTTAAACCAACAGTGTACTCATGGATGTTATAAGCTCAGACATCCACATAAAATGTGAGGCTACTGAATTAAGAAATAACCACTGTTCACTGTTTCAGCAGCTTATTGTAATTATCTCTTTATTTTCTTTGTGATTTTTGTCAGGCAGAGATCAGAAAATTGAAAAGGAGTTTAATATTTCAGTATCTGTGTTACTGTTTGTACAAAGCTCAAAGTTTCTCCAACAGCCAAATAATGTAAAGGGAGAGCTGAACTTGAGAATGCCTAACACAAAGAACATTAACTAACTGGAAGCATGGATACAGGAGTAGTTCTTCCATATGCACAGCCAATCCCCCATTTCCACTGCTCTTGGTCAACAGTGGTGGTGGTGGTGGTGAAATCAAGAAAAAATGTAAAATAAAAAAAAAAGAAAAAAATAAAAAGGACAAATAAATATGGACATCTTGTGAGAGGAGTGTACAGCAGACTTCAAATCAAGTATTAGTGCTGAGCAGATCAGAACCCCAGTCTAGGATGAGGGTTTTGTGATAAAGAAGGAGGAATAGTCTGGAGAATGAAGGGACTTCTTGTGTTACACTCCAACTGTGGCAGCCCTTTTATTTTCTACTGCAGTGTGACTAACTATGCTTCCATATCATGCAATTTATGGGGAGAGCTGCTGCCAAACTGCTGGATTAAGAGCCTGAAATGTTCTATCAAGTTCATCTTACAGTGCTGCAGTTAGTGAATGGAGTGACTGTCCTCTGGGGCACTAAAGGTCATCAGAAGTAGAGAACTGGATAAGCTCTCTTGGCTGCTTTTGTGCTGAGTCCAGTTCAAGGTATCTTCAGCAGATTGCAGCAAATCCTGTTTCTGCTGAAGACGAACACATGGGATATAAACCTCGTGTTCTGGGCACTCATCATAATGGGAGTATTGCTAAGAAAAGGTGGAGACCAGTGGCTCTGCCATGAATCGCAGTGACCCATGCTGGGGGTGGGCCAAGGGCAGGGTGCAGTAAGACACTCTCCTCTTCCTCCTGCACCTTCCATGGTTCCTTGGTATGTCTGAGGCTATTTGAAGCTCAAGAAAGTTTACATACTTTTCCCCGGTTTGTTCCTGTGTGTGGTGTTTCCTCTGCATTACAGCAGGAAGTTGCAAAAGAGACAGTAAGAAGTTCATTTGCTCGGTGCCTCTAGCCCAAGCATAGTTGAGGACCTAGAATTGCTACAGAAGTTGCTTTATGTGCAGAGCTATTCAGCTCATATATGTAATCTTTAGGGGACTCAAGTCCTGTGAAGAGTCAATCAGATCTCTTTGATCCTCCAGTTCAAAGCCTAAACTCTCCTGAGTCTCAGCACCATGGTCTGGAGCTGCAGATCTGCCATCAGAAGTGACTGTGATGTACAGTCTGAGAAGCAAAAGCCGCTTCCTGTAAGCAAGAGATCAAACAGCGAGGCTTTACAGTTTGACTGGAGCTCTCCCACTGCAGAAGAGAGCTGTTAGCTAGTTGTGAGGCTCAAAACTATCCTGGAGTAGCCGAGGAGCAGATACCTGCACAGGCATGATAGGGTCGTCTTCCTAGCTAGCTCCCTGGCCTTGACAAAACCAGGTGGTGCATCATCAGTGTATCTGGACAAGTTGATCTGGTCTTGGGAAGGGGCCTCCAGGGCTGGTGCAAGACAAATGAATCCCTCCTTTTCCTTCTCTACTCCCAGAACTGCATGTAGCCACATGATTTATGTGACTTGGGATTTCAGCTTGTGTTTACTCTGTGGAGAGCCTGATGGCTTCTCTGTCTTGGTGCTTGCTTTAGCACACTCTTCTTATTGCTGACAGTTGTGCTGGCAATGGTTTTTGTTTGGAAAGTAGCAGGAGGGTGGTGGTGAGGAAGACAGCGGTGAGGAAGAGGTTTCATGCTGTGCAGAGCTGGTGCTGCAGGCTGGGCTTTGTGACCTGGGGCAGGCAATACCCACGTGCACAGCACTGCTCAATGGGAAATACAGAGACAGGAAAATGTGTTAAAGGGTCAGGAAGCAAACAAGTTGGAGATGTTTGGAGCACTTCTGCAGGGATTGAAGACAGGTAAAAATCAAGTAAAGGCTTCAGGCTGCTATTACCTGTGAGAGGAAACTGATAAGTTGAAACAAAGTGAAAGCTGAGAGTGGTGAAAGCAGCTGTTTGGATGATGTAAGGATCAATTGCTGCTCTGCAAAAGTTTCATTGTCTATAGGTAGCATGCAGCGTTCTGCAAAGGAGAAAGGAGGACAGGGGTTTGCCAGAGGCTTGTTCCAATCAGTTTGGTTTTATTTTGTGGCTCTTTAAGGGAGAATGGAGCTGAATCTGAAAGCAAGCCCATGCAGATCAGCAACTTCCACTGAAGTTGGGAAAAATTCTCCAACTCCCAGTGGATGGAAGAAATTTCTGTGCGAGAGGGGCTCCCATGGGCTCTGATGCCGAAGACACATCTTAAAGTAATATGTGGCTCTTGATAATACCTCCTCAACACTTAGTAAATTTGACCTCTTCTTTCATATTCCATTATCCTACCTCATGTGGCTGCACAGGCGGCTAGCACACTGAAGTCAAATTTTACATTTTCAGGCAAGGAACATATGCTCTTTCACATTGAATGATGGTGCTACCAATAACCGGCTCTACTTTCCATCGTATGGGAGGTGGGAGGTCAGTTGACAGGAAATCTCATTCTCTGTCATCCAGGAGAATTTCCATCCTTCACACAAAGGCAGATTTGGTTTGGTTTAAAGCCCTGCATGTGCTGAGCCGTGCAGGTGCTCAGCCCCTCCTAGAAGCACTTAGCCTTAAGTACAACACACTCATCCTAGGTGATGTTAAATAGCTTTTATAAACACTGTCTGAAAGTGCTCTGATTATACATGACCTTCCACCTCTGCTTAGAGTCATCTCATTAATCTATCTATTAGGTGAATAATTCTGTTTTGGGAACGGAGTAAATATAGAAATTACACAATGAAACACATTTAATGTATTCAAACAACTTTTTCTTAATATAAAACCAATAATTTGCCATTTATTTTTCATGTTGCATTGGGTTTTTGCAGGCCAACATTGGAAACAGGTTGGTAATTTGGTCCTCCTCAATTTTGGCACCTGTAGCTATTTTAGAACTACAGGCTGTGTTTTGTGGCTTTACTGCTCTGTAATTCAATACCCTTTTAGGACATTAATGCTGCCATTAGTAGCAAATTGGCCTCTATTCTGAATAAAACTCTTTATTGCATTTGTTTGTTTAATTTTTATTAGAGAAAGGTTGCCCAAGAACCACAGGGAATGAATTTCCTAGGAGGCACAGTGGCAGTGCCTGAAATCCCTTTCCTGTAATTGCTGATGTGAGCAGGAAAGCTCAAGATCTAGGGATCTGCAGGGTGCAGCTGGTTAGCTCTGGGCTTCAGGTACCCGGGCTGACAGTGGTGGTAGCAGCATCTTCTCACGAGCCCCTCTCGCCTCTGAGTATTGAGCTTCGTTACCTGATCTGTGCACAACTGAGGGCTCAAAGTCCTCTATAGACTTTCTCAACTGACGTATTTTTAATTTTTCTTTTGCAAGTTTTTTTTTTTTTTTTCTGAAAAGATTGTTCTTGAAACTTGAATTCCTTCATCCTTTTTCTTGACCTTTTTCTTTGCTAGTGTGACGTGTCTGGTTTTGCCTTTCTCTGTTTGTGTTAGCAGGGGAAGGATGAGGGCTGGAACCAGGGCTGTAAAGGGAGAAGGCAGTAGTGTCTGTGCCCTTTTGTCTCCGTGATTCTCATACTCACCAGAGTGGTGGTTTGCTCCCAGAACTCTGTGGATGAGGGGAGAGCCCCCTAAGCACCAGCCACCCCAGTTCCCCAGTTGCTGGGGCAGGAGTCACTGGTGTGCCTGACCTGGGCTGGTGACAATACATGTACCTGTGTGTGGAGGAGTGCTGTAGGAGGGAGCTTGCTCCTTCTGCTGTGTTTTGGAGGGAGCTGCGTAGTTCTCCTGCATCCTTCGTGGCTGGCCTTGGTCCTCATCTCCTGGGCCAGCTCTGCACTAAAGCTAGAAGAAGGTGCTCAGCTGTTCAGTCTCAATCTCCCTGTAAAAGGCACTAGTGCAGAGGGTCAGCAGGAGTGGCTCATGCCACCAGTGCCTTAGGATGCTGGCCAGCATGGCTCTGTCCCACTGCTGTAGGCCAGCAGATTGCAGCAGTGGTCTCCTTAAGCCCCTCTACCTCAGCTTGATGGGATGAGCTGGGAGCAAGCAAGTTCAGGGAAGTCCCACCATCCCAGCCTGTGCACCATTTGCTCATAGTTTTACAGATCTTTAGCACAAGCACATAAAACTGTCTTGTTTAAGCAGACATATGATGCATACTCATTCTCATCAACACCAGACTGCTGCACAGTGCTTCCAGTACAGCAAAGAGCTCAAACTTGATAATTTCCAGCACCCCTGATTCCTTAGAGAAGGGGGGAAAAAAACCTGAATGGACAAAAAGCCACCTAAACCCCATATGCAGTGAAGTGGCTATTATGTAGTTACTGCTCCAGCCTTTTGCTCCCATCAGTTGTTCTCTTTGCTATAGAGACCAAGGTCTGTGTTGCTTCTTTAAGGTCCTGAGTTAAGGTTCTGCTGGAGAAGTTTGCAAGTAGTACTGAACACTTGTGTAATTTCATTTCTGTTTCTCTTGTTTCTGTAATGAAAGGTAATCCTAGACAATCTATCCCAAACCTTCTCTGTAAAGCTGCAGAAATCAGTCATACAAAAGTTAGAAAATACCCAGGCCCATGTGACCTTAATTCGGTTCCCTTACATATATACATTACAAGTGTATGCAATCATGTAATTAAAAACTATTGGCTTGTCAGGACCTTGGCTTATTCCTTGCACAGAGTAAGACAGAGGACTACAAGAAGAGAGGGAATGTTTACTCGTAGTTAAGGCAGTGGTGAGGGATGTGGGAGAACTGGATCCTAACGCTGGTGCTGTCATGGGGTCCCCGTGTGACACTGGGCAGAGCTGATCCTCCTGCAGCCATAGAGGGTGTTGAACTCCATTACCAGCAGCTGGCCTACTGTAGCTGTTGGAATATCCAACTTTCCAGCCTAAAAAAATATATCTGTTAGTGCTGGTTATTTGTATAAGATATGAATCTAAATCAACATGTGCACAGACAATTGTAGGGAAAGGATGAAAACCTCTTATCAGAGGTTTTATCGCAGATTATTTCCTTCTGTAGCCACTCCAGAGTCTATGAATGAGGCTGGATGTTTTCATGTTAGAGCTCTCGAGCTTTAAGGGCTCTCTGTGTCCAATTAAACAGTAGCATATCTCTTGAATATTAACACATTAAAACCAATATGCTTCCAGCAAAGAAATCTGATCCTAATTGGCCCTGGAATATTCTATTTTCCAAACTGAGCTGTGAGCCGTTAAGCTTCCTTTTTTAAGACTAAGCAAACATTACATTCTTAGGGGAAAGTCAGTCCAAAGAATGGAGAAAAATAGACTCTTAGGCTGTACCTGTCAATCTTCCATTTTCCAGTGTTTTGCCCAGAAACAAGCACAGGAACTAATTGACTTCTATCCCCTTCTATTTTTTTTTTTTCCCCCCTTAACACAGTGACTCAAATTAAAACAAAGATAAAATTCCAGGGGAAGCTGGCATTAATCAGGGTTTGGATTAAATTAAATTAAGTGCTTTTTATTGAACTCAGCAGTATTAGTTATTAAAACCAGAAGGCCTTTCCCAACTAGTGTAAAAAAGCAAACCATGACTCATACTGTGGCATAGATTTTATTGGGAAATTAAAATGCTCATTTTTTTTCTTATTCTTTTCTTTGTTCTTTTCTAACTTCAGACAAACATATGTAAACAACTGCTGGTAAGCCTGTGCTGGCAGACCCCTTAGCCCAAAGCCACAATGCTGTTGCTAGCACTCGAACTGGCTCTGCCCAGGGTGGCACCTGATGGTGACAGAGTGAAATTGCTTCTGCAGAAATGGTGCTTCCTCAAGTTCCTTGTGTCCTTGATGTCCGTGTGACTTGTAATTGATATCAAGACTAGTCCTGCGTGGTGGCACTGGGTAGAACTCAAGACTCTGGGCATTGTTTAATGGCAGTAAGACTTAGCAAAGGCCTTTCAAAGGCAGAACGAGGATGCCTGTCCAGCTGTCCAGTGTCTTCCCCACGCAGAATCAATGCTCTCACTCTCTTTTGTTGCATGATGCTTTTTGTTCTGGAGCCTGTCTAGTTATCCTAGCTGGGCCTGCAATCAGGGATGTGAATTCCATATTTATACCATGCAATGCCAAGTCCTGTTATTAACCCTTGAGAGAGGGAAGAATTGATTTTTTGCATCTGTGAGGCGATGACTTCCCTGGTACCTCCTGCTCTGTTCCCAGGAAGGACAGAGAGACGTGGCTGAGCTGATGCTGTGGTATAGCAGTGGACCAGGTGAATCTGTGGTGGTATGTGGTTCTGGGGAATGGGGACCATGCTGGAGCCTGGCTGGCACTGCTAAACACGCAGAAGAGGCCCTTCCAAAAGTATCTGTGAATGTGGGACTTTTGTGTAGCTGAGGTAGAAAAACAGTTTAGGAAAAAGCATTGGAAAGCATGCAGATAATCCAGTCTCTGCACTAAAACAACCACCTTCATTCAACAGTCCATAGAGGATGGGTTGTGTCCTGGCAAAAGGGAACACAGCAAGCATAATCCTTCTTTTCTAAGGCAGGAGACCCAGGTAACTATAAACTGATCATTTTTACTTTGATAATGAGGAAGATACCAGAGCAAATTGCGAACCAATTTATAAAACACTTCTATAATAATAAGATGACAAGAAACATTGGTCTAACCTAGACCAATCAAGGACAAATTTGTTTTCTTTTTTGACATCCATTGATCTGGGAAGGTAATAGTAGCTGTGATGTATTTTGACTGTCAGGTAGTATTTGTCTTGTAAAGCAAAACAAGGACATTTGGTTTAGATGAAACAATTAAATAGGTGAAGAAAAAAAATATATTCAAAGAATAACTACAGCTAGTTCTCTGAGAAACTGGGAAGAGAAATCATGTAGGAAACCTTAAGGGCCAAGTCTAGTATTACTCAATAGTTTCACTAACTTTTTGTTCTTTTTGTTCAGATTCAATTTAGAGGGGTTTCAGACAAGTGCATTTCCGCTGCTGATTCCCTGTGGCCTGTAAGTGTTTGTTACTGAAGACAGCAGAGAACAAGGGAGATCCGTGGGTGAAGGTGTGCAGCCCTCCTCACCACCAGGATAAGGGGGATGTGAGATGCTGTACTTAGTGACCTGGACTAGTCCAGATTTAGCCCCTCCTTCCCCCAACACAGGGATAGACTACTAAAGGGGCTTAGAGATGAAGCAAACAGCATAAATTGAGTGCTCTTGACCAGCTGGCTCAAATTGCTTTAGAGATAGTATAAAAACTTTGAATTTGAGGCAGCTGAACTGAAGCCCTAGAAAAATCTGGCTATAGTTTGGTTGAAATAAATATTTATTTCCCTTAAGTGTCGTGCAGGTTTATATTACCAATGCAGTGGCACTGTGCAAGGTGTTACAGCTGATGCAGAAGCGTGTCTGGGAGGGTGAGGGACAGCTATGAGTTTGGCTTTTGTGGGCAATGCCTGATTTTTCATTGTCATTTTGGGCTATTCGTGGCAAGTTCAAATAGGAATTGCTTTTAGCTAAGCAGGGACTAGATAGAGGAGGCTTGTTACGTCTTGCTGTCAGGGAGCGTGCCTGTTGAAAAGCCATCTTTGTGTATCTGCCTACTCAGAGGTGGCGCGTACTCACGTGTCCTGAGTATGTACATGAAAGAGGAAAATGTTTAAGAATCTGCATAGCGTAGGAACGTGAGGCACCTTGTGTCTGGATTTCGTTTGAGGGAATTAAGAGCTGATCCTTGGCTGGAATATGAATCAGATCCGATTGTGTCTGTGTTGACTAAAAGAGGTTGTGGGGTGTGCATGAGCCGGAGCTCAGTCTAATGCGGAAAAGTTTGATCCAGAGCTCTGTTTAATTTAATACTTGACTATTCTGCCTATTTTAGTTCTGACTCGAAGTTCAGCGTTCTTTCTTATCGGCAGTTGTTTGTATTAGCAAAGGACATGTGTGCAACTGGAGAAGGACACTCACACATCCAGACCTCAGTGAGCTCAGCAGAAATTCGTTTTTGGGCTCTAACATTTTGTCTCTCTTGCTAGAGGTACTGGAAGAGCTTTCCCTTCACCCTGCTGCCTTGATGGGGGCGGAGGGGTATGGGGGGAAATTAATATCCTGCCACATCCCTTCAAATCCCCAAATGCATTCATAGCACTGAGTTAGTAATCCATAGTTTTACAAGGCTTTAAACTCCTAATATACTTCAGATATTTTACGTGCTTCAGTAAGTCTATTGTGCTATATTAAATGTATGTTAAGGAGAAGTTACGTGATTAGTTTTAGTACCTTTTGATATCTAAATAAACACTCACTGAATTAGAATATCTATATCAAAGCAAAAATGTTCAGAGTAGTTCAGAAAAATACAGTTTAATGCCTTTAGTATCATCTCCTTTAATGGGAAACTCCTCTCATTACAATCATTCTTGGCTTTTGGTAGGCACTAATATAAAAATCTTGTCTGTCTTGCATAACACTGAACAAAAATTCTTATTCAGAAATTCCTACTTAAAACTCACAACTTCTGATTGAACCAGAGCAGATTTTAATAAAATTTTCTGTTCCTGCCTTAGCAAGATAACGTGATGGAGAATCCTCCACAATGTAGAGAAATTGTTCCAATGATTAACTGCCCTCACTGTATGTATGTATAAAAAGGAGGCTTATTTCTAGCACATACATTTGTCTTGCTTCATTCTGTCTCTAAAAATTGCTTTGGCTTTGATAAATTGGAGTGTAACTTATAATTAAAAAAAAAAAAGAGATTTTTTTTTAATGTTTTCTGGTGCCTAAGAGGTGATTGACGTGCTATCTGTCACCAAAATAAATTGAATAGCTTGAAGTTCTTTAGTATCTCACTGTAGAGTCATTATGCCAGCATTTCTAGGAGCTAAGCCATCTTCCATTCATCTGCACATTTCCCCTTGCTATAGCCAAATTGAAAGCCCTCACTTCCTGCCCCAAGGAGATCTAAGTGAATATGAGAAAGTGAGACTTTTTTTATTAAAAAAAACAAAACCAAACCACAGCCCAAAATATATAATCTGTAAACTGTCTTTTTAGTGGACCCCTGAAATTTTCCGGGGTGTTGTGGGTGGGAATTAGGCTCATATATAGAAAATGTCAACCTCTGCTTGGTTGGCTTTGTCCCACAGTCTGTCTCCCTTAGTGCCACATTCATGCAGGTGTCAGGGGACCACAGTGGCTGTGTAACGCCCTCGTCCGTGAGGCTTCACTTGCCCTGGTAGGCTAAATCCATTTTTGTAAGTTTGAGAAATGGATTCGAACTTACTTCGTTAGCAGCCTGATGCCTTGGGAATGTTCGGTGGTGAAAAACTGAGGGTGGAAAACATGCAGGGTCAACCTAGTGGTGAGAAAAGAGGGCTTGTACAGTGTTCAGAGCAGTCTAGATTAAAATAATAAAGTGTCCAGCTATAAAATTACACCTTTCCTTAGCCCACACATTTCCACATCCAACCTCCAAATTTTCTGCCACTCCCGTATTTGTGTTTGGGTTTTTTTTGTGTGTGGGGGTTTGTTTGTTTTGTTTTCTGTAAAAACAGTATTAACCTTAATAATACAACCCTTTTAGAGACAACATCGTGACAGACTTTCCAGGGAGGCACCCTGGGAAGCAGAGAAGGTGTTGCTGAGGATAAGCGCCCTGGTCCTAATTTCATCATTTGTGGTACTGTGCCTAGCCTTCACAGCCATAGGAATCATGATGACAGAATATGCTTTGTACCAAATCACGTAAAACTTGTGCTGGAAGCAGACACCTGAACCAATGCATTCCCCAGCTGCTGAAGTTTTTGTTACGTCTAAGGATTTCCAATGTGGTTGTAGGCACAGTCCTCAACCTTTCCAGAAGCCACAGCAAAATCCTTCTGAACCCTCAAAAGACTGGCCCATTTCATAGTACCATCCTCCCCCTCTCCACAGTCAGCTTTTAATTAAAAGTTGCACTGTAAGTCCTTGTTACAGGGACCTTTCCCCAAGGAACAGTCGAAAGCAATAATGAGGGTGATGGCAAGTCATGTTTGGGTGTTGACCTTCATTCTTCCCTCCTTCTGGGAACTGCTTCTCCCTCCCTTGGAGGGGTTTCCTACATCTCTTGCCTTTAACAGAAAGCCTGGACAGGAGAGTTGTGGAATTATCTGTGTGTCACTGACAGCTTGGTGCTCATTGGTGATGGTGAATTTCTTTTGCTCATTCATCTCAGAGCCCAGGGAGTCCATCCAGCTCTGTGGTACCCTCAGTGTCATTCTGGTAAGGAGCTCCTCCTTCTTGTTTACATAGGGTGGGAGGAAAGTTGACACTGGCTGTGTAAGTTGGTATTTCCACCTTACGATTTCCTGGTGCTGGTGTTCCCTTTGCAGGGTGAGGAGCAGTGACTCAAACTCCCCTGTCCTGCCTGACTCTGCAGACCCCTGTCACTGCACCTCTGTTGCTGATGCCGTGGCTGGAGACATTCCTTTGGCTTGTCCCATGTAGACCAAGACTCT
>JAOXNV010019183.1:124788-158128 GCA_028565915.1 Momotus momota
TACACCTGGCGAGAATTAATTTAGCTTTTCTGCTGTAGCCTTATCTTTTTGCCTCAGCCTTCTACGGGCTCTATAGACTCTGGCAGGCTTCTTCCTGAAGTCTTAAAAACTAATAAAAGTTTTTTTTTTTTCAAACACATCAAAAGGAAGTAATTTCTTAAAATCTTTTTGACTTGCTTTATTATGCTTTTATCTTTAATCGGCCAGTTTATGCTTTTTCTGTGGGCTTTTGATTTACTTTTTATACAATCTGTGTGGAGCTTGGAGAAAAAGACACTTTCTTCCCCTGCAGTAAGGTGGCTTTTGGGGGGGTTGTTTTCCAAATAAAAGTCCCAACCTGCTCTTCCTTCCCTGTAATCAAAGAGCCTGTATGTAGAAATCTTTTCTGATCAAGGCCGTGGCATCTCTTTCCTTTCCTGGGCTGTGGATGGACTCCAGCGGGCCAGTGCAGTGCTGGAAAACATGCAATTAAACCAGACCCCAGTGTCACTGCAATGGGTGCAGAAATGCCTCCTGACTGTAGTAGCGTACTCTGCTGTAGCCACAGCCTTAGCCTGCTTTCTGCGTGCTGAATGCTGACCGAGAGGGTGATTTAGTGTGGCACCAGCACATGGAGGTCACTCCACAAACAAACCCTTGGTCGTTATGCTGTAAAGCAGACAGATCAGCTGTGTGTTCCTCTGATGCTGTCAGAGGCATGTTAACCTTTCAGGAAACCTCTTCAGAAAAAAACCCAGGTGCTGGGCGCTGCATACACTGATACCATGCAACCAGAAAGTACTGGACTGCTGTGGCTCCAGATGTGTGTCCCACTGACTCTCCTGTTGACGCAGGAGTAGACACACTCCAGGCTGCAACAAGCAGTGCTACTGTCACCACCCATACCCATCACAGTCATGAGGCAGCAGCGTCGTCAGGTGGCTGTAGCAGAAGATCAGTGGGATCTTGTATGATGTAGCCAGCCTTCAGTGGTACCGGCCATGTCTCTTTCCCACTCCTGACCTCTGATGTCTTACTTGCTCTGATTTGTCTCCTTTCAGCCCAGGACTGTCTAACTGCAGAGTTTAATCCTCTGCTGTATCAGCATAGGGATGCCTCTGTCACCGAGGAGGTGATACCTGATTTAGGTCATATCCATGCCATTTTGTGTTCTCAGTGTAGGCATCAGGGTAACTTACTTTGACAGAAGCCCACCTCTGAGCCAGCTGTGCTCATGAGCCCATTGCTTCAAGCACCAGCCCTTATTTAATTTACTGGTGTACGGTTTCTTGATATGTGAGTACATATTGCTAACTGCTAATATATAAGTACATCTCCTCTTTCCTTTCAAAGGTAATTATTTTGCCATTTTCTCAGCCTTCTTGGAATGAACCACTGCTGATTTCTGGATTCGTGCATGACATTTGATTACCTTTTCATAGGCATATCTTACTTCAGTGTTATTAATGGCCATAAAATTACCCAGCCCGAAACAAAATAAAAATGCAATAAAAGCTTTTGCTTCAGTGAACTCCCTGAGAGTGTGAATCCCAGAGAGGAGCCGTGTGTCACGTAGCTACGGGTTCCCCTGGGACAATCATGTCCCAAACCCCAGAAATAGTCACAGCCATTGCTTTAAAAAGCTCATGTGTGAGTTACCTCATGCATTTGAGCTGCACGCATTGCCTTTGTAAGCAGGAAAGTACATGTGTTTTTCTCCTTGTTGGACTTGTTAGTACCATGAGCAGTAGATACAAACAACCTGGTAGTTCTTTCACATAGATTTTACTGTTAGCAATGCTCCTGCAATCCCTCTGTCCTTGTTCAAGAGCACTGCAAGGCTGAGCTCATGCTAAGTGAATTATCCAACTTCAAAGGCAGCTGCTTTGCAGCAGCAGAGCTGGTGGATGGTGTTTTTATTAGTGTTTGCATCACGTTTAAGCTGCTTTAAAATGGCAGATTTAAGTTCCAGAAACATGGGGCTTAAGGGGTTTGTGCTTTGCAGAAATGCTGACTGGGACCTTGTGGGGCAGATCCATGCTGGTGGATCCCTAGGCTTGGAGCAGCACTGTGTGCTTTGGCACACTATAACATCAACGCTGCCTCCTGTCCACCTGCACAGCTCTGAGGCTTGGGGGTGCTTGGGGATGGGGAACCCTCCATGGTACGCGTTCCTCAGAGTGGCTTTCCAAAAGAACGCTGCCTCTAATGCTGTGATTCCGTGCCAGCAGCTTCAGTGTCACTTGGTTTTGTGCTGTTTGGATTGTTAAATCTTGATGTCAGAGGACAGTTCTCTGGTAGCCCTCTCCAGTGCCTGATTCCCACCGATGGAGTCGATGAACAGAAATTTAAATACAGCCCATGTTAAGCCTGGAACTTGAGCTCCCACGAGTTTCTGTCCTTGGAATTTGTCTCACTGGATGAACAAGGTGATGGAAGAGATGAGATTAACACTAGGTGTTTTGGTGTGTCCTCATTTTGGCTTGTTGCAAGTAAAGACAAACGGACTGCATGCACCCTGGGGATTTAGCTGCCGCAGTACATCTCTCATCACAGCAGACATAGAGACTTTGGTTTGCTGAGCATTGGAGTGTCTCAGTGTGAAACTAACTAGAGAGACATGGAATTTTATATGCTTAGAGATAAACTGGGCATCACATGCAAAAGACATTCCTCCCAGTGGCATTTAGGTGTGACAGTACTGGGGATAAAAAGGATAGGAAGAGGAGACTTGGGGCTAATGGTTCTAGTAATGGCCAGTGGCTGCTTGGGTATGTGATGTTGCTGTGGTTCTGCTGGGTTATGATGGACAGGTTGGGATGTATCATGTTCAGGGGAGAAAGTTTTACTTTAACGTGATTGGTGACAGGCAGATGCAAGTCTTTGGAAATAATTTACAGGGCAAAAAGATGACTCCTAACAAACAGATTCATACACCAGAAGGCCTGGGAGAAGCTGAAGGAATATGTGAGGCTGCATGCAAATACAAACCTCATGCTTAGGGAAAAGCAGTGCTTGCCCAGCTGGAGAAAGTGCATATATGGATACCTAGGTAACAGCCGTGAGCATCATCCACCAGAAGTCCATCCTTCTCAGCATGCTGGTGCCTCCTGGTGTCCAAAGGAAGTTTCTATTAAAGCGCTGTAGAGGCAGACACCCTGTATGCTTTGGCCATATGAAGGTCCCATTGTAATCTTACTGGTTTCTTTAATTAAAAATCATGTTAGAAATTAAAATTGCTGTTCTGTCCCTGCTGACGTTCATGATTTTAAAAAACACATCTTTGCGTCTCAGCTGCCTCTCTGGGCTGCTGAGGAAGAGCTGTGTCTGGGGTATAGCCTGGGCAGGGAGGGGACCCTCGATTTCTGTGCCGCATGGACGGAGCAGTGTGCTTGCAGCCCATCTGACATAACTTCTCTGCGTTGTAGGGCAGGTATGGGTTAGTGGTGTAGAACTTTGGCGCCAGGTTCATCCCTAAGCAGGGCATAAATGATACACTATTTTATTAACCCGCCTGATCCCATGGATTTACAATGACAGGGCAAAGGTATGAAATGATATGATGCATTGTAATTTAAAGATCAGCTTTGCCCAGGAGGTTGAGGTATCTGAGGGATCTGAGCCTGGCTTGTCAGTCACTGCCACTCTTGAGGACTGTAGCGCAGCATCTTGGCTTCCGTTCTTCAAACTGCTGCTCACAGCAGGAATAGGTGATCTAGTCCTCTGACTTCTTTCCCTCATTTGCCCAGCCCTAATTCCCTTTAGTGGGCACTGAAATATTGTAATATTTGTCACATATTGTGCATGTCCATGTGGAGATCTGTCCATTTTTGTCTCCTCTTAGCTCTGGTTCCCTTATTAACATTTCTGCTGTACACCAGCGTGAGGCGGGGATAATTGGGTGAGTTATAAATCACTGTCTGCTGTGGGAATTATGAAGTGTGTATTTTAATGTCCAAGAATCCCATTTCATACTTGATGTCTTTGTTCACCTGTTGACAGCTCATGATTGTCCATTTGTTCCAGCTGCCCCGTGTCTGAGGCTCTCAAACCCTTACATCATTGCTTGCGCCCTGCCCTAGGAAACATTTAACCCTTCACTTAAGTGGGAAGCAATATAAAAGTGGATCTGATGTATGTGCTTTCCACTTAAAAAAAGAAAAACCTAAAAATTCTCATGCATTTTGCTATTGAGTACAATTCAAATTCTGGAGTTCAGTGAAAGTGTCTCTGGAAGCTTTGGCTATGCAGGAGGTGCCTAGATAATGTGATGGCCTTTTCTGGCCTTCGTAAGGACTGAGGGTTGGTTGTGGTTTTGTGTTGTATGTGGTGGGGTTTTTTTTGGTTTTGGGGGGTTTTTTTTATGGTTTTTGCTTGGTTTTGTGTTTTTCAAGGATCGTTTTCTGTTCACTGATGTGTGAATCACATGAATGAACAGGAAGGGTGCTTTGGGTGTTGCTGTATCTGGAGATCTTGGCCCTCAACAGGACAGACTTTGATGCAACCTCCAAGCTCCCCTGACTTTATTGTGGCTGAGAGATGTCTCATTCCCCATTACTTCTTCCTTCCTGGGCTCCCCATACACCAGCTACAGCATGTATCTGCTGAACATGTTCGATTTGCTCTTTTGCCTGGATATGTGCAAGTGGGAGGAGGGGAGGGTACTCCACAAGGTGCCAAGAGTTATTGGCTCACCATGTGACAGGAGTGCCCTGCAGTAGAAGTCTTCACAAATTTGGTCAATTTAGTGTATTAAAAACACAACTAAAAAATTACTTGATTTCTGTGTTCGCAGGAGAAAAAAATCTGCTGCAGAGCCTCTTAATCTAATGGGTAGAGGCAGAACAAGAATCAGAGAGTGGAAGCCAAAACCAAAGAATTCCAGTTAGAAATGGGACACAAATATTTAGCCGGCAGCATAAACTACCTAGGAAAAAAAAAAAAAGTGGCTTCTCTTCTTCATCTTGTAATGCTTTATATTTGGTCTGGATGACTTTATAGAAAATACACTTCAGCCAAATTTGAGTTATTTGGTTCAGCACATGGATCAATGGGTGAAATACTACAGCGTGTGATGTACAAGAAGTCGGACAAGGTGATCTGATGGTTCCTTCAGCTTTAGAGCATCTAAGTTTTGGCATGGCCAGAAGGATAGTGGCAGTTAAGGTGTGAGGATGCAACTCCATATGTGCTCTCCTGGGACTAGCAGAGGTTCTGTATGTGACCCTGACTCTTGTTCCTCTAATCTCAGGAGAGGATGCTCTGAAGAGAAGCTAAAGGTTATGAGTTTGGAAGCCATACACAAAACTGAATTTCTGTGTTAGCTTTTTGGATTTTTTTTTTTTTTTTCCAATCAGCATTTAAGCCGTGCGTGATCCAGCCCACATATGAGTTTGAAATGTTCCATCATGTTTTCATTATTTGTTTTAAAATTGGAGTTGTCAAGATCTCTTTTGCTTTAATTACCTGGTGCTCCAGTGCTTCAGAGAGACTCTTTGCTTTCTCCAGGATGTGCCCTTGGGATGGGACAAGTCTGAGTTTTGCAGCAAAGGCTTTCTGAGGAAAGTTGTTGGCATGAGCGGCTGAAAATAGAAGCTTGTTTACAAGGCTGGTTTTGCATTATCAGCTGTAGTGCTCCAATAATTAAGGCTGTGAACTTAATTAGCTCAACACTCCATAACTCTCTTCTGCCTTTCCGGGGGCTTGTCTGTATACAGCTCTGTACTGCTTCAGCTTGTACCGGGAACATCTTTATCCCAGGGCAGCTGCATTCACGCAAGTACCACCTTAACCACCACGAATCCCGTGCTCCATTTGCTAGTACACAGACCCTCCGTAGGGCTTTCTGGAGAGGCCATCCCTGGATTATTTGGCTGCTTGTACTAAAACCATACAGGCACAAGAACTGATCTCTACTGAAGCATCAGCAGAACTGAATGATGCTATTGTTACTACTGATTGAAAGGGTGCTTTTACACTGGCTTCAACCTTGTGTCTGTTCTTAAGTGGAAAATGTTTCTTAATACTGAATAATATAGTAACATTTCTGGCCAGCACAGTGTTTTTTTTTTGACGATGAAACATTGCCGCATGCTTGGGAATGGACCGGGGCTGCCGCTTTCACCTCTTCCATCTGGTTTAGGTGTTTTCTGAGCAGGATTTGACCCTTGGCAGGGGATGGTGTCCTTCCCAGCCCTGACCTGAAATGGCCCATTCTTCAGTGACCCCACCTCAGTGTGCCCAGGCATATTCCATGGCCAAGACCACCCTGTCCCTAGGCATCATCTCCTGTGTATTTCCTCACCCTCAGAGCCAACCCACGCACAGCTAGGAAATGTTTTCCTTCTCGAGTGCTTGCACTTCAGCTGTTCTGACTACTCCGTGTCTGCGTCCTTCCTGTTTGGACAGATACTTGATACATACACCTCAAATGGAAAGGACTGGACATGATTAAAACACACATTTCAGCCACAGGCATCCTTTTTCTTAACTCAATGTCTCTCTGTGAGTTGAACCTGAGGGGTTGTAAGGATATTTAGAGTTTACCGTGCAAAGCATTGAATAATTCTTTGACTGTTTCAGATGTGGAGGGACAGATGCAAAGTGCTGTGTGCTGGTGTGCTGTGCCTGCCTGTATCATGGCTGAGACTTGCTATGCTTGTGCTGGGGTATCTTCTGTATCTTCAGGAATACCTTGGCCTAAAAACGTAAAATCTTCCTGATTTATTTGGAGTTAAAGTTTGTACGTAAACTGACGAGTTTTATCAAAATACTTTACATTTTTCAAATTCTCTGGACTCCCAGTACAACTGATGTTTCAAGTTATTAACTTGTCCACTTAATTACAGAGCTATGATGAAAGCTCCTCTCCCAGTGGGTGCACAGCTCTGGAAGCAGCGATGGTTCCTGGCACATGAGTAACAGCTCTGAATCAAGGCAGGACGGTTCGCTCGGACATACCAGCTCTGCTGAGGGTGGTAGCATTGCCAGGGTATATCCGACTTCACCACTGCTCACAGGCAAACGCAAAACCGTATTTGTTTTACTCTTTAATAAACAGTGCTTGCATAGTTCCGATGCCTTGAAAGTCAAGGTAAAAGCAAATATTGGTGTGCTGGTTTTCACCAGCCCTGTTGTTAAACGGTTACGTATGACGTGGTTGGCAGAACCCCAGCAGCTAAAGCAAACGCACTCACACTTGCTTCTTTATCACGCTTGTTCATACTGTGCAGGCTTTCTGCTGCACTCTGCCTTCAGCAGAAAGCTGGGCTAAGCAGCGTTGTCCCCGTCAGTATGGTGGGGAATGGGACTACAGATTTATCTTCCATGTTGTCTTTCATTCTGGTTCCGGACTGCTCCAGTGAGTTAATTGCTAACAGAGGGAGAGGTTAGGGAAGAGCCATATGTGAAAGAGTAAAGGGATATTTTCATCTGTGACCAAGACAAAGACACAAGCTGTGAAGAGCAGCAATACAGAGACGCAACTTTCAGGCCTTGCCACGAGGAACGTTTATGATGGAACCGTGAAACTGCAGGGCTGGCTCGCCAAGCAGAGCCGAGAGGGCAGATCCAGAGCTGTTACTCTAGATAGCATAAAGGAAAAACTTGCTGAACTTATAATAGATAATTTATGATGTAAGCCTCACAGAAATGGAGCCCCTCCATTTTGTGAAACAGAATGTCCTCTAGAAAATATTTGCACTTAGATAGCACACGCAGATTCAAGGAAATTCTTTCAGGAGGGTTTGAGTGTAATAAAATGGGAATGTGTGACCTGGCCTGCACCATAATTTGCCCAGTTTTATCCTTTCATTATTATTTCCAAATGTGGAGTTCTCATTTTTCTACAATTCTGCAGGTGAAGCTAGGCCAAGAAAAAACAATGGTTTCCCACAGTTACAGGGAGCACCTATTAGGACTGTAACGAGGCTAGCAACACAGGCCAGCATCCAGAATGGCATGTCTTCCCGCAGGCAAATGTCTCTAACAGTGCCCAGGAGCCTGATGCCCGTGTGGTCAAAGAGGTGCAGGTTGAAGCACTGGGACCCTTATGGGACTGGGTGATGTTTGTTTGCTCTCAGCCCTTCTCCATGAGCAGAGGGGTTGCCTTGGCCAAAAGAGCTCTGCATTTGGCTCCAGTGTTCTGGGATGCAACGGCTTACAGATGGTACCATCCCCTCCTCTTCCAGGATGTAAATCCTCTGGGACAGAAGCTGTGCTTTTTTCTATATGCTCATGTTGGAGTGTCGGTCCTTGCACGATGAAGAAGACAGAGCTGTTGTGGGCACGTTGGCGAGATCCACGTCTCTTCTGTTCGAATACTTACGATTTTATCTACCAAAAGAGCTCCCTTTAGAAACGTTAACATTTTTTACTTCTGCCTGACAGATACTACAACTGGGAGAGCTGGATCCTTCAAGTGTGTCCTTGTTTCTAGTTATGAAACCAAATTTGGACAACAATGTATAATATTTGTGAAGAGTTTTACGTTGGCTTTGCAGCGCTGATGTGGTAGGTCCCGGTGCCTAGTGCTAACTGGTGGTTGGTGTGGCTGTGGACTGCAGCAGAGCTGCTGCTAGCACAGTGTGGGGATGCTCGAGCTGCAGGATGAGGAGCAATCAAGATGAATGCAGTGACTATTTCCCAGAATATAAACAGCCTCAAAGCTTAATGGCTGTATTTATGTTGACGGAGATCAGGAAACACACTTTGTTATTTTAGTCTGAATAAGCTCATGCAGATGGTGAGCAGAAGCAACGTGTTTGGAGTTTCTGGTGTTCTCTGACAAGCCAGGTTGCACATGAGTGTGTTAACCTTGCCTTTGAACAGCGCTTGATTTTTATCTGCTTGTTTACCAAACTGTCACAACAAGGCATATAACCACAGAAGACTCGCATGCTGATACAAGAAATGTGAGTGTTCTTGGTAGTGGAAGAGGAATAGGAGCGTTCTGCTCTTTGTTAAATGTGCTAAAACCCCATTTTTTTTTTCTACAAAACATGAAATGAGCTGTTAAGCGGGGGACCGGGATGAGAGGAAGATGTTCAACGCAACACACTGCGCCCCTCTCCCATCACCTCCAACTTCCACAGATGCGTGGGGTGGGATTCGTCAAGTTGCTTAAAAAAAGCCATTTGTATCATATCATTCACCGGCGCCAGCGAGTCCCCCATTCCCTCCCGGCTGGAGGCTCCCTGTGCAGGCGGGCCGGCTCCCCATGAGCTGGTGTTGCGGCTGGAGGAGCCGAATGAGTTAAGCTGGGCTTGCCGTTCCAAGTGGGAGCGAAGAGCCATTGCAAAATGTTTTTCCCCCCGTTGGCTCTGTGTGTTGTTTTAAAATTAAATTGGTTCTGGTTAGCAAACAAGAACAGGACGGCAAAATTAAATTTTCTGAAGAATGTTGTGAATCCTGTGTGAAAAATAAACCCAAAAATGTTTTTTCCCTCCCGCACTCTTTGGCTTGCCTTTCTTCCCCCTTTGTCTGCCATCCCTCCCTCTCTGCTCCTTCCGCGGACGTGTCGGTGGGTGGCAAGGCTGGTGTCCTTATGCTGAGGTGCTGTGGTGAGCCACAGTGGGAGTTAATGGGAGCTGGGACGTCATGGCTTGGCCGGTACATTTCTTGCGTTTTTTTCCTTCTACTTGTTGTCCCACATCTTCTTTTCTTGCTTCTTTATACTCAGACCATGCTCTGTCTGAGGGACGTTGTTGCTCAGTCTCCAGCAGGTGAATGCTCTACAGGTCCAGAGAGTGCTTCGAACACGTGGAGCACACAGTATTAGTTCTAGAGGCAGAACTGGACCTATGAAGTATAATTCAACTCCATGCAGATGACTACCAGTGGCCATCTGCAACACTTCAGTCTCGCTGGAGTCCAGCGCAGATGCTGCATTGAAGGAGCTACACCCACATAGGGCTGTGTGATGGACAATACAGATTTCTCCCTGTCGGCTTCCATCTTCCTTATTTATTTATTTATGTGCAGATGGAAAATCTTTGACACAAATTGGCACTCCTTAGATTCTGTTCCTCTGGAAAGCTTCTGCAGCTTTTAAAATCTTCTCCTCCATTTGGTCAGCTCTGCAGGCATTTGCTATGCACTTCATAAGTCATTTCTCTAGTCATTGCCTCAGTATTTGTGTCAAGTCTTCTTGGATCTTTATTTATAATTTGGCATGAGTCAGTTCTGAGGGCTCAGCAGACTCTTGCTGTTTTGTGCGAACTAGGACATCTTGCTCTCAGACCTTTAGATGGGACAACAGGTTACTCTGAGTTGAGTTTCATCATACTTGTGCGTGTAGTGTGCTGGGGATATCATTATTTACTGGCTTTTGCTATTGCTTTTATTTGGTAAGACAGACTCTTGAAGCCTTGTGTGCTTGATGACCTGGGCCACTGATTCCCGGAGGCTGGGAGTGTACCCTGGGAGGTGTCTTGGCATGGTTATCCCTCTCGCACTCTTCTCCAGGCATCTCCTCTTGGCTGTTGCTGGAGATGAGGCTCAAAGGGTCCTCCAACATAATGTGGAGCAACCACATGGGCTCACCCGACTGGGGAAGATCTACAGGGTCAGACAACAAGTCTAAAAGAAAAATAAATTACTCTGGGGAGGCAGCATGGATCTACTGAGACCCTGCCTCCAGGTGGCACATGAGGATGGCTACCTTGTCCCTGTGAGCAGTGTTTTCTGGAACAGGGCTGTGTGTTGGACTCCACGTCTGGAACAAGGCTGTGGATGTCATGGGCAGCCAGGGAGCACTCCTCCCTCGCCATCAGACCATTAGAATAAAGAAAGCAGCTCTACTTATGCTGGATGAAATCAAGTCTGCTGGATTGTGGCCTAAACACGGTCAACAGCTCCTCTGGGCCCTCAAGCTGCCAATAGCTTACACCTCCTAGTGAGTCTGTCCTTGGGAAGGAGCCATTAGAGGCTAAGGAAATTTTGCAGATCTCCATCCTTTGAGAACTGGAATATCATCGCCGATAGGATCTGTAGCACCTCTGGTGTCAATGAACAGGATATGCACTGATTAGAACCCAGCTCCCAGTGCAGTGCCCTAGCCGATGCCCTCCTGGAGCATGGTTGTCAACAGCACTGACAAAACTCTGCCGCAACACTGTGGAGGCTGGGATTCCCTTCCGCTCAGGCCTTGTGGCAATTAGATTGTACTTGGGTGAAGAGCCGTCTGCAAGCTATTGAGGTTTTCCAGGCGCCTCTGATAGTTATGAGCTTATGTTGCATTTGACATGCTAGGACTTGTGTGCACTGGGGTGCCAGTAAAGTTCATCAGAAAGAAATCATGATCAACTAGTGGCTGAAGGATCAGCTTGATAACCTTCTCCTCACTCCTGCCACCTCTTCTAACATAAGTGTTGGATAGTGATGTCTTGGTTTGATGACCAAAAGCACTCTAGAAAGATGTAGTCTTTCTAAACATGTGCGCACAATATATTTCATATTCCTCCCTAAATTGTTGTAGATATCTACTTTTTTGATTGACATCAGCCTTTGTTGTCAAAGCTATTGTGTTGCACAACAGAATACCATCACTGGCTGTGGTCACCGCTGCTGGGAAGAAACTGGGGCTACCCAGATTTGCTGCTACTACTGCATTCATCCTGGACACCCTCTCGTCTCTCTCTGTTTTCTCTCCAGGAGGTACTCCTGATGCCTGACTTACTCTCCTGGTGTCCAGCCTCTCACCCTGTTTGTCCCCTTTGATGCTGATACAGCACAAGAGCGTGTGAAAACCCGGGTCGGTGGTTGCAAATCTGGTTTGAGTGTTTATAATTTTATCCTATTATCTCTCTTTAAAAGGGAATTCCTTGTGCTACAGTTTCAGACTGAGGATTGAGGACATGACCTGAAATCTGCGTTTGAATCTGTTGAGTCATTTCTGAGTGCTGTGAGCATAAATACATTTCTCACTCAATTCTGAGAGTGTATCATTTATCAGCTGTACAGTCACACTCAATGAGGTTCCGTTCGCAGGATCAAGCTTCCACTGTCCACAGCCCTGAGCAATAAATGGAGCAAGGTCATTGCTAAGATGGAAAGTAAATGCTTTTGAAGCATTTCCTCCCAGGACAAGACCTAGCCTTTTCTTCCAACTGCTCACACCTTTCTTCCTGCTTAGAGCAAGCCCATAAACTTTCTCAGATATGGAAACCTTCCCATTCTCTGCTGTCTGAAGCTTTCAGCCCTCCTTTTTTTGTCACCCTTTAATCTTCCCCAACATGCCGTGGTGTGTTCATCTGCCTTTTGCTGGGCTCACCTTTTCTTGCACTTCCCTCTTCTAATGCTGCCCACATGGTTCCCATTTACTGAAGGTAGGGGCCAGTGGGCATATCCCATACGCGATCGGAGGGGATGGGATTCTCTGGTGGAATTATTTAATTAGAGACTGCCAAGCAGTTTGGGGGGAATTTATTTTCGTAAGCTGATTTTAATATTTTCCATGCATTTATTTTTCAGTGGAGATTATACCGTATCCAGAAAGATAACCGTTTACTTAACCAGTGAGACACATTCAGTTAAACCCTAAGAAACTGCACTTCTTTAGATCAACCTTTATCCCCAGGAATTGTCTCAGAAGGCTGTCTCCTCTGGCTGGGGGCAGAATCCCTTTCAGAGGCTTAACGGTGGTTATTTGTTTAGCTGAGTAAGTTTAAATATCTGACAAGTACATTGCAAAAATCTCAGATCCCTCTCCCAGAAGGCAAGCCAATGACACCATTAGCTTAATCCAGCACCTCATATACTCAATTTTAATACAACTTTTTAGCTCCAGAATATGATGTATTTTCAGTTGAAGGATTTGTGTTCCAGTAGTAAGAGGGGAAAAGGAGGGAGAGGCGTGCTGTAGGTCACCCTGCAGTTGGGTACACAGATGTATTAAAAACGTGCAGAGGGTCTCTCTGGAAAAGAGGTAACATCTGACATCTAAATCCAATCATTGATTGGAGTAACTCATGGCAGAGCCTTTTACTGCATATTTATCTGTTCCACATACCACGAGTGAGCTGTGCTCTCATCTGCTTCTTCTGCCTATATGGCTCCCGGCGTTTTTGACAGCCATCTCTAGGCATGATACAATTAATGGAGGATATTTGGAGCTACTGTCTTGGCAGGCTGTGTGAGCACCCCTACTCATCTTTACAGCGACCAAGGATGTGTTAACTAATGCGGAGGAGTTGTGCTGGCAGCAGTGGCTGCAGAGTAACTGTTGTGAAATTTAACATCCATCCCATCCAAGTCCTTATATCTGCAATGTTGATCTCCAGGGCTAGACTTGCTTTGGATTGTTCTCCAGGAAGATAAAGAGGTACAGAGCTCCTGTAGAGTTCACCTGAGTCAGTTTGGGTGCCTGCTTCACAAGGAGTGATGCTTGTTCTTCCCCGCTCACCTTAAAAGGATAAAGAAAAGTAGTTCTGATGATGTTGTCTCCACCGCAGTAAAGCTGGAGGAGATGCATTCCTCTGAAATGCTGACAAGCAGTGAGGAGAAGCTGAGGGTATCGGGAGTGCGTCCGCGTCCATGGGAGTAAAGCAAAAAGTACACTTCCAGTATACCAGGAGTAAAACCATTTCAGCAAACTGCTGCTAATGGCAAAATACCGGGTGAAAATGTAGGAAGAGTGTTTATTGAATACATATGAATCTTCTGTAATTGACAAAACAATCTGACACAGATTTTGTAGTGATAACTGAGCACTTCTGTGGTTTAGGTTTCCTAAGCGGTCTTTCATCTGTTTCTTCCCTCTTCAGGTATGCTTCTGTTTCACACCCATAGTTCATGTAATTAACAGCCATGTCGCAGTTAAATGTTTCTATGAAAACTAAAGCAAAGAGCTATCTCTATGTCAATGCATTGTTTACTCTTTTGCACTGAGTTACAAATTGATATTTTCCTCTTTCTTCCTCATATTTGTATTTATTTGCAGGGTATTTTCTTGCTGTTCTTTCTGCTGCTCTCTCCCCTGGACCCACAGCACAGCTGTTGCCTCTCTACGTCTCACTAGTTGGGAAATGCTGCCTTAAACTCCCTTCCCCAGAGATCCTCTTGACCTGTGCCCTGAATTTGTTCAAATTTGCTTTTTTTGAAATACATTATCTTTAATTCGTCGTTCTTGTTCCTTCACTGCCTTAGATTGCTGAATTTCGTGCAAGATTTTGTAACCACTTGCACTCAAATTTACTCCCAGTTTTGGACTATTAATCAACTTTCTCTGTCAATTAATATCTCAGTAGCAAACATCCCCTCCCCTGTTACTTTCTCTTTTCCAGAGCTACTTTCCCTCATGCTTTCCAGCAGCTTGGTGTGACGGGGATCTTCCCCGATCTATCTTTAGCAGATTCCAGGGTAAATAAAATTACCTGTTTCTACCAATTCCAATTGGCTGCTTCAGTCACATGCACCAAGAGGCGTAATTTGTGTCCTATTTCTGATTAATGGAGCTCTGTGGGACATCTCCCATGTTCCTTGTCTCCTTCTCTGTCTTTGGGGACATCCATAGAGTCTATTTCTCACATCTTCTTGAACTTCAAAGTATTCTTCACAGAAAAAAACCCTCCTTCTTATTTCCTTCTTTTGTTTCCTAAAAAAGTTACATCATCTTATATGTCTCTTCCCCTCCAATGATGTCTTTCTGTGAAGCACGTGCGAGGCTAAATGCCATAGTTCTATATGAGGGCTTTAAAACAGTTTTGTTTGTTTTCATGGCATTTATGTGCAGACATATGATATGATCAGAAGGCTGCCCTGTTATCCTTGCACGGACTTTTTGTCTGAGCCTACTGTGGTTTCCCTTTTCTCTAGCCATATCCCAAACCTTCAGTTGTCATTCAGGCATTCACTACCGTTTGGGAGTGGCTCCCTTCAGACCTAGTTTTCAGATCTTTTTCTAGGTTGGAGAGATGCCAGCTATCCTCACCCAGACACTACTTTTTCCAGCAGAGTCTCTCTGCAGAAGACCATCTTGCCTGGGCAGCAGCACTAGGTTGTCAGAAGCAGGCACTGAAGCACAGCTCTGTGGCTTGTGAGAAGGAGCCGGGAGTCTGAGAAGACCTGTCCTCCTTCAGCACATCAATATTATTTTGTGAGATCCTAAGCATCGTGCACAGCAGTGGTTTGTTGATACTGCTTGGTAAGACTTTGTAGGACAGCAGAGCTATGGAATTGGTTGGAAGTGTGGAAGAACTTGTATTACTGTGAAGATACTGAAGACCTACAACAAATGCTGTGTAATCTAAATGTATTTAGAGAAGGCTTGATCTTAATCTTGGGCTATCCAGAAGAAACAAAAACCTAGTAGGGAGGAGTATAGCAAGATCTAGCCACTTGAAGGCCAAAACAGTTTGGTGTAGAAGCTAGCTGCCTATTTTGGACACGGACGTTAAATAAGTGCACATTTTTTACAAGGGGATAAGCTCATTTCAAGCTTGCAGCAAACTTTAAGCTGGCAGTGGGCACCTTTACAAAAGATCTGATCTGTCCTGCTGAGTTTGACTCCTGCACTCCTTGTGTGTGTCCCAGGCTGCATGGTATGGGACATCAGGCTGATGATGCTGGCCTTTTCCAGCCATTCGTCTGTGCCTCCAAAATCAGGTTCAGACTCCACCCTGTGTGCTTTGGTACAAGATTCCCCCAAAGATTAGCTGGGGAGAGCTCCTGCCAAACCGGGTCCCTCCAGCTGAGCCGTATCTGCGAGCCCAGAGGAGCAGGAAGATCCAGGGCCAGTTCCTTCAAATATTTTACAGATTAAGACCACAGTCTGGGATCTGTGGGAAGTCAGTGGAGTTCACAGACCCCAGCGGGTTGTGGTCCTTGCTGCAGTGCTAGCGCTCTGCGCCAATAATTGCAGTCTTCCTCATCTGCCTAGCGTGGTCATTCGCTAGCGTGTTCAAGTGCAATGACACTCAGCAGTGTAGACAAGCCCTCTGACATTATTTGAGTGCAGCTGGAGGCATCTCCCTTAGCCTTGAAAATGCCTCTTTCTTGGCAATGCTTTGTGTTTATTATAATCCTGTCCGTAATGTGCAAAAGTACATTTCTGTTTTAACTTCCTCCTTTATATACTAAAGAGTGTGGTTTTAATTAAGGATTTCAGATTGAAACATTTCCGGTTTTATGCGTTGTGTTTTTGGTTGGGTTTCTTTTTTTTTTTTAGGACAGTTTTCAGTTAAAATATTTTAGAGTTTTGAAAAATACCAGATGCCCAGCTCACAAAGTGTGCAAAGAGCCCTAGTCACTCCCTCCCAGAGAAATCAGCTGCTCCGCTGAGTGGGAACCGCCAGGGACGGCCGATGGTGAGAACGGGGTCAGCAGGAAAGAGAGGATGGGCTAGAACTAGGCTCAGTGGTTTTCAGTGGTGCACCATGACTGTGGCTCCTTGCACGATAGGAAATGTTAACTCGGACCTGCAAAATGAAGCACCTGACTTTTGTGCATTCTAGGTTTCCCCTCCAAATAACTGGGGACTGTAAGAGCAGATGGGCAGACCAGAGCAGCAGAGCATCTCCGTTGCAGTGCCCGCTGGTGAGAAAATCAGGCATGTCCCTGCATCCCTGGCCGCCAGCTGCAGTCCCCACCCATGGGGAAGTGGGGCCAACCCAAACAACTTGTAAAATAAAAAGGTTGTTTTGCTGCACATCAACGGCTGTTTAAAGGAAAAAATTAAAATTAAAAAAAAAAAAAATAAAAACAAGCCAGATTTTGGTTCTTCTGGTAGTAGAAGAGCTTAAAAATATCCTATAAAGACACCCCATTTTTTAAAAAAACAGCAGACAACGAACATCATGTTAAAATCAGGTTTCTCGAGCCAGTCCCATGATTTTTGGGAGTTTGACTCATGATTTTTTAACGTTGGGGTTTGGCAATGCTAAAGTCCTCAGTTTGAATTTGTTCCCAATGTGATATTTAACTTCCTGGCAGGACTGATCAGTGTCGCTCTCCTCTGGAGCAGAGAGAGATGGGGGGACAGGAGGTGGAGAGGTCCGGTACAAGGTGCTGCACCTTCTGCAGCCCCAGAGATGCTGTCAGGCAGGTCTGGCTTGCATCCCTGTGCAAGGCTTTTCTGAATCAAGCCATGTGTCTGCCACATGACAGTGCTTCAGAGAGCAAAAACGGAGTACGGGAGCTGCTGGCCGGGCTGAAGGGCATTGATGAGCTAAATGCACAGTTTACCTGGGTTAAGCACTTTATTGAGATTAATTGAGCATATTAAAAATATCCTTTGTACCTGTACATCTTTCATTCCAGTTTAGCTATGCAGCATGTGCATATGACACTGCTCAGCCCGTGCTGCTCAGCTCACTTTTTGCAGGAAAATGCTGAAAATGTTCATCCTCTTGCTGCAGTGTTAGCACTTCAGGTGCTGTCAAGAAAAAGTACGTAAAAAGGAAACTTCTGCCTTGCAACTAGGGCACTTTGGAAGAACGATATGGATGCAGCTTGCCTGCGTGATGCACAAGGGAGTGGGTCCCTGTGACAGTCTGCTCTGTGGACACTGCCCTGCAGCTGGAGGTGAGCGTGGGGATAGGCATGGTACCTGCCCTGGTGTCTTCTTGCTCTGCCTTGTGTTTGATTGCACGGCTGTACAGCAAGTTATGGCGTTATCTTGGACGCACCTGTGTGGGTTTGGGCTGCACGGGGTTTCCCGTGCCTGGTAGGTGAGACTCAGTCACAAGAGGAGGTCCCATTCCATGTGGCTTCCTTGGCTGGGGAGCAGCACTGTGCAGGGGTGAACTCACCTCTTGTCCTTGGCAGTGCAGAAATGGAACACATTTGCACCTTAATCCTGCTTTAAACCATATAAATCACTGTTATCCCCACCCATGGGTAATGCTCTGCAGCTGCCCAAGGTACCCCTGCCTCAAAGCTCCCCATCCCAATGTGATCCACAGCTCTCTCCTCCCTGCGAGGTGGCCGGAGAGGGCATTCAGTCCTCTCAGCAGCCATCCACGTCCATCTCCAGCTGCCTGCCTCTTTGGGAGCTCACAGATCGCTGAATGCTTGAAAAGCTGACCACTTCTTGCCTGTTTGGGAGTGCTTTAAAATTGTTCCAGAAACTGCTGTTTGTTGATAAATCAGGGTGATTGCAGAGAAGTGTTTTAGCTAAACTGTGTAAAAGAAGGAATGAGCTGCAGCGCAGCACTGCCAGCTGTCATTGAATTTAGAAACACACATCATAGATTTTGTTGCTTTTCGGACAGCTGCACTTATATCTGCTCTTACAGACGTATAAAACAGTCATTCTGTCAGCAAACAGTCTGGCAGCAGAGCCCGGTCTTATCTGCAGCCATATTCCTGAGCTTGGCGGGTTCACTCCTTCCATGTTTCCATCGGTAAAGCCTAGAGAAAGATAGCTTTGTGCTGTAATTTGTCCCCAATGTCATAATTTTGCAAAGAGCAAAAAAAAAGAGGGTAAAGAGCAAAAAGCTGGGCTGTGCCCCCTCCTCATGCAGGGGATGGTGCTAGTAGATCTTATCTTCAGCACCCCTGGTCATTAGGAATGGGTAGTTGCTGCCCTGAGAGGGTGTTCGGGGAGTTTTACCCCAAGTCTGCAGTTGCTGCTCAAGAGTCTGGCTGACTGGAGTCAGATTGACAAACTGCAGCTTGTTATGGAAGAACTGACAGTGATCAGGCCCTGCCCTCTGTATTCCGTCCTATTTGGACTTTAGGGGTAAACCTGAGAGTGCCAGGGATCAGAATTATATTTTAAAGAATTTCTTCAAGGGAAGGGAGATAGTGCCAATTTATCAAATTTGAAGCTTTTCACCAAATCAATAATGCTTTTAATAAAACCTCATATAGGAAGATACATACATAACAGACCAACTTTAAATGCCCATTCTAAGTAATACCTGAACATTTTATACGCATTTTATTTCCATTTGTTTATACAAAGTGGGATGACTTGAAGTAAAGGGGCCTAGCTGTGTCAGGAGGCTACTGCCTGAGTGAGTTATGTGAGCAGGAGGGAGTTATTGCTGCACGCATTTTCACACCCGTTCCTTGTGCACATGGTGTTATTGAGCAGCACCTGCAACACAGGCTACTGCTGCCTCTCGACAGGATGAGCTGCCTCCCACAGAGGTCCCAGGGGTGCCCAGTGGTGCAGGCACTGTGCAGCAGCGAGGATGCTGATGAGCTGTACTCATGTTTTCTCTGGAGCAGTTGCCATGGCTCGAGCTCAGTGGTCTGGGCTGTCCAACAAGGTGTGCAAGAGCAGGTGGTGGTCTCAGTCTGATTTTCTCTTGTTCTGTTCTTCTGCTCTGCTTGAACCTGTAGCCCTCTCCCTGCCCACCTCCATTTCCCTCTGAAACTTTAAAAGATGCTGAATTCATTCCGATCCAAAAGGAAAAATGTCTTAAGTTGTGCAGCAGAAGAAAACAGCTCTTAGCTGTAATGTGATCTTGTTCCTTCCCAGACACCAGGCTGGAAGAGAGGGTTTGGAAATTGCCCCTCTGGCCATTATCTGAGCTTTACAGCATTTGGAGATTGAACCCAAATCCCACATCTCTTCTGAAGCTCCATGTCAATTTACACTTGTTCCTAGAAACCATTACTGTCCTGTGAGCTCTTTACCACACGAGGATTGAAACCAGAGCTATTCTGCTCATTTGAGCTCTTTTTTTTTTCGCATGAAAGCAGAGCTCAGGGCTCATTCCTTTTTCTCACCATCTGAGGATTAAGCCCAATCCTGACTGTTATCCAACCTCAATACCATTTACACACTGAACCCAATGCCTACGGCTTTTATCTGAGCCCTTACAGCATTTGGAAGTAGTCCATGCCCCTTGTCTGGTATCAAAAGCATCATATTAATTTGGGATTCATTCCACAAAATGAGGCTGTCAGCCAGACTCCTTAGCAATTGGATATTGAACCCAGACCTCATGGTTGTCTTCCAAGTTATATGCCAGCTGGGAACTCAGCCCACAATCCATGGCTGCTGGCCAAGCTCCTTATTGGCGAGAGATTGACACCAAGCCCCCAGACTGCTATTTCTGTACGGTGGTGTTAAGGACTAAACCTAGCTCACGTGGTCAGCATAATCACCTCTGCACTGGCGGTGAAATGAAAAATCTAGTTAAATACTTGAATAAATATTGAGGGTCGATATTCAGCTGCTTAAAGACCAGGGATGATGACAACAATTCCCTTAGAACAAGGCCCCCTCGATCCTCTGGGGGGAATAGTGCCAGATCCCCCATCTGTCATCCAGCTGGATATAAAACCCAGGTTCTCATTAACACACAGTGTGCAGCATTTCTTTACTGGCTGGCAGTATTAAAACCAGTTCCTCCAACTTTCAGGTATTCTTCAGATGGGATTAAACTAGATCCCTTTTCTACAGCACCGTTAGGCTCTGCCAAAGCACTTCTTGTCACTCAGAGAAGACCTCCAGTGCTGCACCTTGCACAGCACCCCCCCAGCCTTTGCTCCCCTGCAGAGCAATAAGGAAGCCTGGGAGGTAAATGAAAGCGAGAGATGGTTCTGCACACCTCCGTTCTCTTTGGGGGAAGTTGGGAGCCTGACCAGGTAGAGGGAGCATTTCAGGTGAAACTTGTGTCTGGGGCAAGCAAACTTTTTCCTCCTGCCAGCAATTTAGCCTGGGAATTCTTCGGCATCTTTACACAATGTGGTTTTACTGCATAGCAAAATGCTTCAGAAGACTGAATTAAAACCAAACAGCTTCTCAGCTGGAATGGTCATCATTAGAAAGCAATTTCAAGCAACTGTGTGGGTTTCTTGGTAGACTGGAAATCTTGAAAATTCTCGTTAAGCAGCAACTTTGAAGGAATGGCTTAGCATGCAGCTAGAATAGGAAAATCTTCCCTTGATCCAGTGGATCAAGCTGGATGTTACAGCACATACAGACCATGTGAGATGTTGCTTTTCCTCTGAACTTGCAGTGATGGTGAAGGCTACTCTGTGGTTCTCTAACTGCGCAAACTGTGGATGGGGTGGTTCTGGTTTCCCTGTCCGAAAACCCTACCAGGACTGCGGATGGAATCCATGGGAAGATTTCAAGTTAGTTTTGCAGACCTGTCCCATGGATCTGGAGTTACTCTGATTGCCTGTCGCATATCTTCTGATTCATATTTATTTGCTAAGAAAACATTAAGTCCTTGACACACACGTGGTTTTATGAGGATTTTCAGCCTAAGAGAGCCAGTGCAAATGGGAGTCAGCTGACTTTGGTGGCAATTTGCTTTCAATAAATTTTCTACGTACCCACTTCTTCTGTAAGTGGAAATACCTTTATTTCTCCTTTCATTGTTCTTGCCAGTCATCTTACTCATCTCTTGTCTGAACACTCTGTACTGTCCTTTCTGTCCCCTCCCTGTAAAGCTTTCTTTGGACTTCTCTTTGCCAGGTCTTTCCCAAGCTCTTCCTCCCTCTGTCTTCTGCAGGGTGCTTGAGGAGCGAGGGATGTTGCTGGCTTTGGTGCTGGCACCAGGAGCTGTTTACAGGGATGCTCTAGGCATTGCTCAGAATTTATGGGGAATGCAGAGTCAAGTAATACCCATGGTCTGCTGGAATTGTTATTTCTAGAATGGCATTTCCTTGTTTTATCAACAGAAGGGTTCATCTGTTGTGCAGTTGCTTGGTTTCTCAGCTAACCTGCGGATTTGGAGAGTGTGGTGTGCGCTGCTCGCTCTGTACTCAGCTCTCACCCTATCCTCCTCAGAGCTGGCACACCCTGTACGTGCAAGAGAGGGACGTGGTGAACAGTGGGGACAGAGGAAGAACAGGCTCTGCTTTCCTGTCCTCCTTGTTACATTTCCAGAGCTACAAAAGCCCCCGGCGTGCTGTGCCATACCTCGCCACCCTGCAGCCCGCTAGCTGATTTCAGCCTTCATCTCAGTGTGCACATGAATTTCCACTCCTTGTGCTAAACCCTGCCAAAGCCAGATTCCTGAAGCAGTATAAAAAATGTGGAAGACTTTCAAACCCAGAGATTATTGAACTGTCCCTCTTACCAAATGGCACTCCACTTTGTTATTTATAAAGTCTTTAGTATAATGTTTAACTCAGTAAATGTAACTGGAAAGTCTTTCCAATTATTTTAAACGGCCAGAGACATTTTAATGTGCCTCAGATTTTATGTTGGCATGCCACAGAGTTAAAGTGCCACCCATCTTTCAGAAAACTTTAAAATTTAGCCTTATATAAAAGAGAAAAATGGAAAAGAATCCCAAAGGACATACTTATCCCATGAACCCCTGCCACCATTTGTGGCATCTCAGACACCTTCTGCATTTTGAAATTGTTTCTCTCCCTCTGTGCAGGATGAGATCCATGCAAACAGCCAAAATCTTTCAACTCCTGTGCAGAGCTTCAGCTGAGAGCAGGATTGCAAGCAGATCTTCACTGGTGGCCATCCAGCTGTGCATCATCGAGCAGTACTCGCTCTCCAGATGCATTCAAGCCTCTGCAATGAAGGATGTAAAAAGGCTGAGAAAGGTCAATTTTTTTTCTTATGCCAGGGCCCTCTGTCTCTGACTTCTGTTAGTTTCAAACCCACCGAGGCAGGGGCTCATCCCTGCTGAATCCTGCCAGCAGGTGCTAGAACGGAACACAGAGCTTTGATGCCTTGGTTAGCCTCGCTCCTACTGCATGAGCGTTAGTAAGCGGCAGAAGCTGACTCTCAGCACCCTTGTACTTAAAAAAAAATTCTCTTTTATCTTCTGTATTTTTTTTTTTTTTGCTTTATTCCTTCTCCCTGAACTCAGTGGCACGTGAGTGCTGAGCACGTGCATCTCTGCACCGGGCAGAGTGGGAGAAGGGGCAAGGAGAGCGTCTTATAAATCCAGTTCTGCTCCATTAGGATTCATTCTGGTAGGACAATAGCTTTTTCTATTGAAATGCTTTGTGAAAGCCTTGCCTAATGATCTGTTAGCTGGGGAAAGGTTAAATTCCTGCAAGATTTTCTGTGTTTGATGAAGAAAAAATAGTGCAATTATCCAGAATTCAAAGTGAGTTTTAGCCAGCTGTTAATAATACTCTGATTCTTCACGTTCTCATTACTCAGAAGTAATGTGGCCATCCTTAGTTATGGCAGTAAAATATTTATAGCATTCTCTTTCGGCTGTGTTTGTACTTATGGAGGGCTAGACATCACTTGAGGTCTTCCAAGTACACTTCTTTATACGCTTTGGCCACCCATGACAGTACTGTTCTCTGCAGCTGTCTGTAACAGAGATGTCTGGTTTAAGTTGGTCATCTCAGGAGGGGTCAGACACGCCCTTTAACCACCAGTGGTTTGGCATCTTGTGCAAACTGGTCATCAAGGCTCTGCTACAGTTAGTGGAGTGACTGGTGCTTCCATGTTCACACTGTCCCAAAACAGCTGCCAAGGACGAAGAAGATAAATGGACTTGATACCTGATACTCTTGATACCAAGAGTGCCCATATTAACAATCTGGTTTGATGTCGAGATAGATAGTTTTCTGCTCTTTGTGTTCTTGTTGCAGTCTGCAGATCAGTTTGTGTGCTGGGAGACTGCTGGAAACGTGCAGGAGCAACCCCCAGACATCTGTGTGTTTCTCCTAGCTCTGTCTCCTCACTGCTGAGGTTTCCAGCTTGGAAACTCACGGCAGAACATGAAATACACGTGGCATCTCTGTGTCCAGGCACATGGAAACAAAATAAGTGTCATGGGGAAAATATCATTTCACAGTGGCAGGCCCTGCGCTGGGATAAACAGACAGCTCGTTTTCTCCAGTGGATACATGGAAAATCAATTCCCAGTCCTCTGCAGAGGCTCCTAAACACGAACCGAATCCCCTCCTGTAGTACTTAAGAACTACAACTGTTTTGCACTAGTGAAAAAGTTTCATTTCTAGCAAGAGAACTGCAGGAAACACCTTTTTTCTATCTTCATGTTGTCATTTAGTTATCTATCTTAGACTCTTTATAGGCGTTTCCAGTGCAGCTTTTTGCCTGGAGGTCTGAAGTAAATGAGTACTGAGTAACAGTATCTGTCTCTAATTCACTAAACATCCAGAAAAACAGCTAATGTGCCTGAACCAGTGGGATGAATATATTAGATTAATCTAATTCAGCTACTTTTCGCTCAACCAACCAGTAGCATCTAGAAAAAAAGGTTGTGAAAGGCATTAGGAATTTCTTTTCCACTTTTTTTCCTTTCTTCCCCTTCCCATGACTTTGGTGCATTCCATTAAACATTAGCTGTTCAGTTAGCTTATTTCCTTGATCCTTCTTAAAACATTACTTTTAAAATAGGTTGATTCTCAGATCTTAGAGCTGGTTCCATGTTCACCGAGGCTTTCAGTGACCAGGAAAGGCAACGGAATAAATGTACAACAGACATATAGGCTGCGAGCAGCTCCTGGCTGTCACCATCTCACTTGCACTTTGGTTGGGCAGTGTGGGTACAGAAAGTTTTGGAGCATCATCCCTGGACTTAGAGCAATTCCCTGAGCGTGTGGTCGCCTCCTCTCCATCCCCTTCAGCTCCCCTGGCCATGGTGGTGCATGCTATCACCTTAGTGCCATGGCAAGTCTGATGTATGTATCCTCTGCTTCGTTACGCCCCTCTTTATTGGAAATACGTAGAGAGATCCCAGAGCAGGCTTCCTAGACCCTTCAGTTTTAACAGCAAGTTACCGGTAGCTGCTCTCGGTGTGCGAATCTCTCACTGCCGTTCAGTCTAGATCAGGGTTATCTCACTTGCTGGAGAGAATATCGTGTGCAATCATGTCAAAAACCTTAAAAAGCATCAAGGTGTAAGACTTAAATGGCTGCTTTGCCTCCCGCAAGCCCTGCTCTCCTGTCAGTAGATTGCTTCAGTGTGATTTGTTCTTGACACATTCCTGTGGCTGTTGATCATCTCCTTATATTTTGTAAGTGCTGACAAGCAGCTTGGTTATTTGTCCAAGTGTTTTTTTGGGACCTGAAGCTGGTCTGCCTACTCTAATTCCCCAGCGCCTCCTTCCCCTCTTCTGAAAGCGGAGCCCTCAGTCTGCCCTCTCCAGCCTCCTGGAACCTCCTCATCCCTAGTGGCTCCTCACAGTTAAGTGGTTGCATCTCCAAGGCTGCTTCAGGAAGCTCGCTGAGTGTCCTGGAATGCAGTTCAAGAGACAGGGATGATTGAAAACACCACAGTTATCTAATTACCCTCTAACCAAATCTCCTCTTGCTGTTGCGTGAGTTTGTGTCCTGCTAACACCGGCATTAGCTTCATCAAGCATTTGATTGCTTTTGAGTTTTTAGGGAAGATCGATGGAAAAATAAAGGCATTAAGCACTTTGGATCTCCTGTGTTAATGTCACTCCTTCCTGAAGAGTGGGTCAGCTCTTTCTTCAGTCTCTCCTCCTGCTGCTGGCTGGTGCCCCACTGCCTATCAAGACCACAATACAGTAGGGGAGATGCCAGCCGGGGAGCTTTGGGGCCAGTAGGTAGGACACAAATCTGGCAAAGACCCCAGCACCCAAGAGGACCATCCCAGCAGCAGGACTTGTCCAGGCTGTCACCAGGCAAGGAGCCATCCTCTCTCCCCGAGCTCAAGGGGTGACACAGAGCTCCTCTCTTTGTGTGCAGAGCACAGGTTAGCCAGGTGAGTGGTGCACGCCTTGGAGGCTTTGCATAATTATTGCTGGGGCTTGATTACTTCAGTGGGGGCTGTGAGAGAAGAGAGCAGGCCGTGGTGGTATGCAGGAGAGGGGGCTGTGAGCTGGCAGCCCTGGGGTACTGATTTTCAGCTCTACTTCCCAGGTGCGGGCAGAGATCTGCTCTGAAAGAGATGCAGGGCAGGAAAGGCTGAACTTTCCTTGCCAAGGGTAGATGAAAAGAGATGTTATAAAGTCATTTGTCTCTGGTAACACGGCCCATAGCTCTGACATAGTCGTGGAGAGCATCCAAGTTTCATGCTGGAAGATGAGCCCACACCTGGAATCCTATCCTGGTTTCAAAGGTTAGGTGTATTTCTGCAGTTACAGATGTCACAGGGATGGCATTTGACCCTGGTTCATCCTACACAGAAAACAAGGTCTGATGGACAGCAGGATCATTTGAACCTCCCTGGAACTAGCTTTCATTACAAACTGGTTTTGTTTCTTCCCAGCCAGGTCTCTAGACAAACTCTATAACTTTGCTGACTGCTCTGGCCTTCACCTGATCTTTGCACTGAATGCTTTGCGTCGAAATCCCAACAACTCCTGGAACAGCTCCAATGCCCTCAGCCTGCTGAAGTACAGTGCCAGCAAGAAGTACAACATCTCCTGGGAGCTGGGCAATGGTGAGTGTGGGAAAAGGAGAGCTATGGGAATGGAGTTCTCTGTAGCAGAAAGGTATTCCCTTTTGGAAGAGGGTATTTGCAGATCCTAGGATGCTTTGCCAGTGTAGTTTCAGAGGGGTTTAAAGGCCCGTGCTATAAGGCAGCACCATCTCTAAGATGGAGCTGGCATGTGTCAGCCTCTTTGCTGGGTGTTACCATCAGCTGATATTAAGCCCATGAAATGTTTCTGATTCGTCTTCTGGGCACATCTGGTCCTGTGGTGGTCAGACCAGCAGCTGTATGGACTTGTATGGTGGCTGCAGTGCCAGGGGAAGTGGGGGACTCTACAGGCACAGTGTAGGTATGGGTCCTTCACCCAGCACACAGTAGAAGGGTTGAGGGAGAAGATACTGGCATAGAAGAGCAAGTAATTAGCCCTCATCCACTCCTCAGAGGCTCCTTCTGCTGCTCTGCAGAGCTGCCTGCCCGCTCTGTGGAGCTCAAGCTGTGCGACAGCATGAGCTGTGTGTCTCTCCGGAAGCACAGATGAAGAAGTGGAGCTGGCAAGCCTTGCTTGTCTATTTTTATTTTCCCAGAGCCCAATAACTATCGGACCCTGGTCGGCCGCTCGGTGAACGGCAGCCAACTCGGGAAGGACTACATCCAGCTGAGAAGCCTGCTGCAGCTTATCCGCACTTATTCCAGAGCAAACCTCTATGGGCCGAACATTGGGAGGCCCAGAAAAAATGTCATCGCCCTCCTGGAAGGGTAAGTAATGTTGCTTTGATCAAGGGGAGATCAGAAACCTCTCCTGAGACTGATGCCCTTTGCAGCAGGTAGACTTGCTCTTTGGCTTCCCAGTGTCCAACAGCTGCCAGAACAGCGTGTGTCTACGTGCCTCAGCCATCACAGTACCAGAAGCTTGGGGACATGGTTGTCTGTGCAGATAAACTTCTGCATAGGTCCCTGGTGGTATTTTGGGCTGAGCTGATTAAGAGCACTTCCCAATTATAGGCAGACTAGGTGATCACCTTGTTGGGATGTGAAGATAACTCAATGGCATTGATGCAAGTTTTTTGTATGCCTATGAGATACAGGGCCAGGAGGTGGATCCTGGCACCGCTTACCAGTGTAGATGTTGCCTCAGAGCCCTCTTGGATGAATTGCTTTGCTCTTCCCATTTGGTGACGACTCCTCCTTGTGCATTCTCCATCTATGCAGAGGAAGAACCTGTAGCAATTTTCTTCACTGGCTAAGCCCTCTTCTTCCTCCTAGGAGAACTGACATGTCTCTAGTTTGGGGAGGTCAGAGGTGGAGAAGGAATGGTGACAGTGAGGGATGCAGACACCTGGAGGTGACACTGGATAGCTACAGGAACCAGGGAGGTGTGGAAGCCTGCTGGCAGCAGGGATTGGGACTGTGAGGCTCGAAGACCATGCAGCAGAGGGGAAATTCCCTGCAGGATTGTAAACAGAAACTCCAGTGCAGAGGACTGGGCAGGGGGAGGTGTAGAAGGGACTCTGCAGGGAGCAAAGCTGGGTCTAGTATTCATTAACATCTGCATGAATGATCTGGCAGAAACAATAAACAGCACACTGATGCAGTCCCCGGCGAGGCAGGGAGGGAGCCAGGGCCAGATTCTCAGCTCTGCTGCAGCAGCGCAAAGAGACCATAAAGCTGGTTGAACCAGCTGCCACACCAGCATCCCTCCTGCTGATGGAAGTGGGGGAGCAGCCCCTGCGCCCATACCACGGCTGCCGCCAATGCCGTGTGAGCGCGTTGCTTCCCAGAGCCCCTGGGTTCGGTATGGCGCGGTGAAAGCGGTGCGAGAGGAGTTACAAAATGTTGTAGTAGCCTTGATCAGCAGGAAATCTGTTAGCGCCAGGAGGAGCAGGCTGAGTAAGGAAAACAACAGGGATGAGAGCCAAAAAGCTCTTAGAGAAAGGGAAGCCCTACTGCTGCATTTGCCCTTCATGCGCCGCAGTCGGGTCCCAGGGAAGAGGGGCTGGAAGAGCCGAATTGCACGGCCAGGGTGGTCTGGCAGCTCTGTGTTGCTGGAGCTGTACTTCGACTGATGGCAACCTTGAGAACGAGGCTGTAGCGTACAATCTGTTGGAGAGGATGGCAGAAACCATCTCGAGTGAAAGGGAAGGTAGGTAAGAGGTAGGGTTTGAACAGCCCTGGTAACGGGGTGGTGGGGGTTCTCCAGATCCCCACACTGTTCTGAAATGAGCACTCCTGCTCTCCAAGCTATCTGCTGTTTCTCTGCTGCTGTCTCTGCCTGCAAGGGTGACGCTGGTCCATAGGCACTCAAAGTGATTTCTCTCTCCTATGGAGAAACCTTGCGTCCTGCACTCCAAACCCTGGTGTCTGCAGCTCATGGAGAGCGGCACGTGCCTGAATGGCCTTGCAGCCCATGGGGTCCTGTGAGAAAAAAGCTGCTTGTCTTTCCACATAAAGATCCCATTATTACCAGGCAGGGCCTGAAGAGGAGGGAACAAGTCTGATTACATAAAGGGCTAAATGCTCATTTACGGTGTTTGGAAATGGAGTTGCAAGAGGACAAATAAATAAACCCCAGTGCCTAAGATGCTTGACAGCATGAGCTTTATTCCCTGCAGCTCCCTGAGGTCTCTTCAGTACTCTTGGTTAGTGCTACTGAGAGCTCTGCTTTCTACAGAAGCATCACAGAACTGGTCAACAGGATGTGGCTCAGCCTGTGCGTGGGGCTGTCACAGCCAGGACATGCCTCTTGTGTAGGGCTCATTTAGGATCCCATCAAGCAGGAAAGAGGAGAAGGAATTTAGAAAGGTGCTCTTAAAAGGCAAGCCTGCTGTCTGCCCTGATTAGGCCACCAAGAGTGGCCTGTGTAGCACTCACAGTAGTATGGAGGCTCCAGAGAGAACAATGTGCATGCAGTTAATAGTCCCAATGATGAGAAATTTATTTCATTTTAAAAAACATGATGAACAGCAGAAGTCAGCCAGGTAGGAAGAGATAGGCCAAGTGGATGATTACAACTCAAGTGTTAAGTCAGGCTGAAGGGAAGAGATGAGACAGCCCAGAGCAAAAGATGGGATGGATGGATTAGTCTCTCAGACAAGTAGTGCCCTGTTACACAAAGTGAGGAAGTGGGTTTTGGTGGGGGAAAAAATGGAAATGAGCTGAAGTGGGAGAGGAGAGCTCAGAGAGGCCCAGGGTAGAAGCTGCTGACAGTAGGAGCTGCCATTAGATGTTCTCCAGGGAAAGCCTCTAGAGTTACCTGAGGTCCTGAAATAGAGAAAACTCTCGGTGTGAAGTATTACCCAAAATTACATTTTCCTGTTGTGTGCTCTGTGTTTCAAACATTGTAGTCTATTATTTAACTGTTAGCTCAAGCAACTAAGCTAAACTTAGTCTTTATATTTAAACCTTGTCCTGCAATAATGGCAGTGTCCCCATAAATGGGGCATTGCTTTCTGCTGTGCATCAGGCTCCATCTGTCTCAGTGGTGGGAGGTGGACACTTCCAGGGCTGTTCTGACCCAATCCTAGGGTCTATCCTCCAGGGCAGGCTGGGACTGGCATCTGCTATATAGGCTAGATGGTGAGTGCAGATCAGGCACCTTAAGGTTTGCAACATGTAGGGGTGTGTGCAGGCTGTCCCACTGCAAAGGCTGTTCTTAGGCAGGTGACACGGAGCTGTGCTAGGTGGTTTCTGATGATGGAGGTAGGATAAAGTGATGAGAGAAGAGCCTTGCCTCAAATGCAGTGGCACAAGCTTTGCACACCCTTCATTGCTGAGTCATTGCTTCTGAGCTCTTGCACTGCCCTGCATGGTGCAATGGCTCAGAGCAGCCACGGACCACGTGTACCAGTGTCACTCTGGGCTGGTAAATCTTGGAGACTGGACCAAGACCGTTGCTACTGGTGTAAGGACGGGCTCTGCAGTGATGGAGCATTGCTCCAGTGGCTGGGGCCTGCTGTGTGGGAGGGTAGAAATGATGTCTTGTGAATGCACAGGTGCAAGAGGGAATTTCTCCAGACACAACCAACAGTTGAGTTTGATGAGGTGTTAATTAGACCATTCATGCAGCCTGAGCTGTTGGAGAGCAGACCACTTTAGCTACCTACTGCGTCTGCGGGTACAGGACTCCCAGAACTGCTCAGAATTTACTTGGGGAGAAAAAAAAACACAGTGAGATTCTAAGGAATTAACATAGATTTTAACAACAGATCAGGAATCAGACACAAAGGTTAATGCATGACTGAATCACACATTCAGTGCTGGAAGAAAAGAAACACGAGGGAAAGCTATTAGGAAGAAGAGGTGCTAACATGTGTTAAAGCTCAGAACATTTGGTACAAAACTTAGGCCGGCACATCTGGGCAGATGTGGCTAGCGGCTCTCATGACCTGTTGTTCCTCAGATGATGTAACCTAGTTTTTGCCACTGGACACTCACAAGTGTTGGGATGCTACCTGCACTGTGGTGGGAGCTGCCGTGCCCAGAGGATAAGGGCTGGCAGGCCCTTATGTCCATGCTGGGCTGGCTGTTGTTGATGCTTTGTGGCCACTTTGGGTCCTGAGCCTGCTGAAGTCACCAGGGAAGTAAAAATCTTTCTTGTCTGGAGCTACAGTCTTTCTTTACCTTTTCATCCCCTGGCTCTCAGACCTGGTGCTTGCTTGGTTTTCTGTCTGCCCTCTTTATAGCCTCCTTGGCCCTTTCTTGCTACTGCTGTCTCCATTGCACATCCATCCTCTGGTCACAGAGTCACAGCACATTGGTCAGTGGAGATGAAGCCCTTCCTCCCTGCGAACTGTGGACATGGCAGTATTGGAAGAGAGCGTGGAGCTAATGTCTTGATTATCTGTGGGCAGCCCAGGTAGGGGTCAGTTTGAAATCTATCCCAGTCCTCATCTCTGCTCCCTGCATCCACAAATCAACCCTAAGCACAGCTTCCTGTGTTGGTGCTTATGTAGCAGAGAGAGGTGTTAGCTTATAGCTCATGAAATGGCACAAGCTGTATGCTTGGGAAACAGCACAACCAGAGGACAAAGCAAAATCAAGGTGCTAAAAATGAGAGAGTCTTTGCTAGTATTTTTATGATAACTGCCTATCCTTGTGTCCATGCTGTCATGAGGGCAAAGAGGGCTGTGGCTCTCTGAGCAGGTCAGCACGCATCAGTCAGTCTAGCCATTGTTTTTTCTCCATGACTTTTTCTGGAGTTGCAGCCAAAGGCAGTGTATGGACAGAGCTCACTGTTTAAATTCAAGTAAGGAAGAGAAACGAGGAGAGCCTGGAGTAGGCGATATCCAGCAAAGGGAAGGACTCTGGGTGTGTTTCAGGGAGAGATGTAGGTATTTATCCTGTTCTCTTGCTGACAAGGACTTCTACCCTGTTCAACACAGGGGACTTTTAAGCACTGAATTTTTTAGAAGCTGTTCTGGCTGTTTGACTTTCTTTAAAAAGCACCTCCTTCCTGTATTGGTCTAAGGCTCCTTAGTGATGCTGCAGAAGCGAGTGTGTCTCAGAACGCAGACAGAAGCTTCACCTTCATGCAAGCTACTACCACAAGGCTGGTGGCATAGACTGTACCAGGACACTGAATAGGTTCTAGAGCAAGAATTTTGTGCAAAAAATCAAGCCACGAGACAAGCAACATTAAACTAATGATGCAATGGGAGGAGGAGGTCACAGCAGCATGAACTCGGGCTCTGGTAGCATTGAACTTATGAGTCAATCCATTCATAAATACATTGAAGTGAGGTGGGAAAGATGTGATGGGGCATTTTGTGGTTGGTTATATAGCAGGCTCAAAGATCTGAGATACAAGCAAATGATTTAGCTATTGCTCTTTCAGAAGGAGAAGGTTAAGATAGTTGTTGCTCAAACTTGATCTGGATGGCTGCAATGCCAAAATACCCATCACCTGTATAGGAAAAACAAAAAGGATAAGAAAAGACGTGGATGACATTATGCCACTATATAAATATGCAGTGCACCTTCATCCTGATTGCTATCTACAATCTCGGTCATTTCATCTCAGAAAAGATGTAATGGAACCAGGAGGGTTACGGGGAGAGGAAACAAGGATGTGCGGAGGTATGTGATGTCTTCGTGTGAAAAGAGATTAAATAGGCTATGCCTCTTCAGCTCAGAAGGCAGGTGGCTCAGAGGCAATGGTATTGAGGCCCAGGAGCCTGTGAATGGGGTGCTTTTTTTTTCACAGAGCAGAAAGTAGTTTAGCAGGAAGCTCGGAAAAGAAGGAGGAAACTTTTTCAGATGGTATGCAATATACAAGTCAGTGTCACAGGGTATTGTGGAGGCCAGAGCTGTGTGTTCTGAAAGGGACTGAACAAATCAATGGTGGGAAAAAGCATCAGTGATAGTGCAATATCACGGTCCAAATGCAACCTCTGGAGTTCCTGGAGTGCGGATGACCAAGGCTGGGTGGCGCAGTCTGGAACATAAAACCCTCTTTGCTGGAAGGCTTGTGCAGCTCCATAGGTCAGGTTGGTTGAAGAAAGATGATGCTGAGCAGAGAGAGAATTCAATATAGCAACAGATTTATATGTAGTCCCCACCAGGCTCTTCTCCTCAGAGTGAAATCTCTGTCTGAAATCTAACACTGCAGGTTAAAGTCTTTGCAGCAGATGGCATGAGTTTGGTCTAGTACTCATCTCTGCTGCTGTAGTTATTTGATTGTGCTCCTGGAACCTGAAGAAGTTAGTAAATGAAGCCTGTGCCTTAGTCCCCCTCACCAACCAATTCAGACACAAAATAAAGCTATTTCTACCCATCACTGTTGGGTAGAGACAAAGGGCAGAGATCTGCCACCCGGCTCTTGGGATCCACCACAGCACCACAAGGAGGCCAGTGTTGCTCTTATTTTGGGGGCTGGAGGAGTAAGGGATGTGTGGCAGTTTACTTTGGTAGTATTCCAGGGAGTAGCAGATGAAATAACCTGTATTTGTGAAGTCCAGCACCTAGGAATTAGACTATGATGGTAAACCACCTGGGAGCTTGTGTGATGGTAACTTGTCTCTTTGTGCAATTGCATTCCTTGTTACAGGATCACTTTTATTGTTTTTTTAATTATTATATTTTTTTTTATTATTATTATTATTATTATTT